>CM034538.1:65638774-65713774 GCA_020002185.1 Paraescarpia echinospica
TATAGCACATTATAAATCAGTAATTTTAATGACATAATTAATTGACCTTCACTGCATGTTTGACCTAATTACTGTGATTACTTGCATTATTTGGATGTAATTAACTAGGAAAAGTGCCTACTAAACTATTGGAGGATAGAAGATTATTAATATATTACATTGTTATAGCACATATGAAATTAGTTATTTAATGGCCTTATTAATTCACCTATATTTAATAATTGACCTATTTACCGTTATTAATTACATAAATCGGGTGTAATCAATTAGGAAAAGGCCTACTATAGGTTGAACTCTGTCAGTTTATACAGTGACTGTAATATACTATGTCTATGCTACCTCTTAAAATATGTTACCAATTATGCATGACCTAATTAGTTGACCTATTTTCCTAATTAGTTGACCAATTTTAAATGCTTAATTAAAAAAAAACGTCAATATATTTCACTTATTAAATAGACCTACCGGTACATAACAAATTTAATTTGAAACAATATAAACTACAACTTATATTAAGACTACCCTTTTGATCTTCCAACACTGAAACATGAAAGTCATACTGAATCACTTGCTGGAAGTGAAGTGGTGTAGTATGATAAAAGAAAGGTCATAACAAATTAATTTGTTAATATAATATAACAAGTTAATTAAATAATAATTAATTATAACTTTAAGTACAAAGAAAAAGCAATTCGTTTTAAAGATTGAGATTGGTTGGGATTTAAATAACGATGCTATTGAAAGCGTCACTAACTGACAATGCAATCAACAGACACAGCTTCAGTCAGCTTGTACACATTTTACTTTAAACATTTAATTTTGGCATGCTAATATCAAACTAAAAAACGTAAACATTAATTATATAAAGATCTTGTCACTGTTACAAGTGAACAATAACACCAACGATATAATAATATTATGATGGTTGCGATGGATATGGATTTAATTAATGCTGCAAAGCGCCTACTGATGTCAGCATGATACGGCGTCGACTGTTGAAAATGTATGCCCAGAACGCCAAAGTTGACCACGTCGGTGTGTTGCTCGGCAAGCATGTTCAATTATGCAACATTTATCATTTTAAAGCTAATATTCCAATCTACACTAATTTCGCAATTTAATTCGTTAATCTTTATATTTTATTTACGCATTTAACAAGCATAGAAAACATTAAACCACTTATTTATATACACAAACTGCCGCGTTCAAAACAAAAAAGAAGTATCTCCATATGTAACAGAGATATCCATTGGTCGATTCCATGCTCAAACGGCATGGTGACATCATTTTCATAGCAGCAGTGACGTGTTTTCTGCGACCGTGTGATCTCTGACGCGGCCCCGCGCCGGTGCCATTTTCATGCACAAGAAATGGATCAGTTTTGGCCACTAGATGGAAATACGCCACCTTGCGGATACTGATATCACTACCTTAAATAATGTACATTTAATATTTTTCATTTTATCAGTATAATTTGTTTTGTTATCTTGTAGGTGTGCCACAGAACTGAAAGTCTTGTGGCGTAGAGCCATTGGATCAGCACCGTTTGCTAGCGTGCCTCTCATCAGCTACATTGATGGTGATGAGAAACTGGACATTGTAGCAGTGCCATCTACTGGGGATGTTTATGTACTACAGGGAGAGACCGGTCAGAATGTGGCGAGTGGACACTGGCCATACACTGCCCAGATGACCTCAGTCCACGCCAGTCCAATACAGGTACCGAGTGGCGGTGCCTTTAACTATTTCAATGCCAGCCAAAATTGCGCTGACATACAAGCAGTGCCAAGCCATTTTTGAGACTTGCCCGCCTTACTAAACTTGTATTGTTATGCGCTTAGTGTTCAAATATCACCAAATAAACTATCCATTTCCTGAAAGGACAGGTAATTTTCTATTTAATTTGAAAAACGTAATAGTCAGATGACACAATATAACTGACTTTCACTAATATATGTCATCCGACGAGGTTTGCATGGTTAACATGTGAAATTTCGTTTTTGGTTATGACTTCTGGTTTATTTTTATTTTGAATCTAGTGATAATCTAAGTGTAACTGTAAAACTAGCAGTCGAACACCTCCCTTTTGCCATGAGTATTCTTATTGGTCAGTTTAAAATGGTGTCATAGACACCAGCCAATGCCAGTACACGTTGCAAAACGAAACCGGTGCAAGCGGCTGCGTGGCATTTATTGGTAAAACCAGGAATCGGCTCTGTGGTACTGAAACGGTTAAACAATTCAAAATGTGTAACAATTGCATGAAGATTATTTATCGGGCTTCAGATAATTACTCCTTTTCGGCAACTTTCAGCCATCTTTGTCAGACAGACTATTGCTAGATGGCAACATGATACAAGCCCGTAGCGTGGATGATTTTGGGGGGTAGGGTGCATTTTTAGGAAAGTGGACTTTTTTTTTATTTTTGCAATTGTAAATGTCTCGGCCATAGCCTCGGCTCTCTCTCTCTTTCAGGAAGGGATGTGGGAAGTGCTGTTGAACATTTTTCAAGGTGATGTTCTACATTATGGGCAGAGCCACACTCAACCCTTCGATGCTGTCGGACATGACACTGAAATTCAGATGGGGAGGATGCTGTAATTTTTAAAAAGTAATTCTATGCAAATTATGTTGTTGGAGACGTACACATCTCTTACGTGTCTATGACATGACACTCTGAACCAGTAATATTGTTTGCATAGAATGACTATGGATATATAGTATGGTGTCACCATCTTTAAATCATGGGATGAAGTACAGCTGACTCACCACCTCGATCCCTTCACTGTGTGGGACAAATGCCAGTGGTAGTACTGTATAGATTCCACACTGGCTTGTGAGGATGTCTACCATTTGTCAGTATTCAGTTATATTTTTAAAAGTTACCTAGCTGACTGACAATAACATTTATATATGTATATAAATAAAACATCTCTGACCTTGTTGTAGTATGACCTTGATGGAGATGGCGTCCTTGACATCCTCATTCTGACAACAACAGGAGAATTTGTCGCCCTCAAATCAAATGGGGAGCCGATTCCTGGGAAACAGTGCCAGGTATGGGGCGAAGGAGGATAGGGAGGCCAACATGAATCATTTAACAAGATTTAACAAGATTGCCACCCAGAGAATTAACTATAGGTGGCAGGTGAACAAGGAAGCCCTTTGGCTTATCGAGAGTCCGACCCTTTTATCTATGTGTATCCAGCCCGTCTGAGGTATGTGTCGATTTTATTTTTAAACATATTCACGCTACTAGCACCCACACAATCAGCAGATAATCTGTTCCATTCATTTACAGTCCTTTGTGAGAATGAGAACTTTCTTATATCTAATCTACACTGCTCCTTTGCTAATGTAAGTTCATGCCCTCTAGTCCTTCTATCTTTCTTAACTGAGAAAAAAATATTTCTATCAATATTTTCATAACCCTTCAATATTTTAAACACTTCTATCTGATCTCCTCTCAACCTCCTGGTCTCTAGTGTTGTTAAACCGCATTTTTTAAGCGTATTTCGTAACTAAGATCCCTCAGTTTTTGTATCATTTTAGTTGCTCTCCTCTGCACTCTTTCTAGCATATCTATGTCCTTCCTTGATACGGCCTCCACGCTTGAATACAATATTCTAAATGAGGCCTAACTATTGTTTTGTACAGCGGTATTATTAGCTCTTTTTCCTTATACATTATGTTTCGCCTAATTAATCCAAGGATTTGATTTCCTTTTAAAGCTGCAATTCCGCACTGCTCTGAAACCTTCATATCAGCACTAATGGTTAACCCTAAGTCCTTTTTTTCCAGTAGTACTTAGTACAGTACCCCCCATTGTATATTCTACCTCTTCGTTCCTATGTCCTGTGTGGAGGCATTTACATTTCCCAAAATTGAACAGCATTTGCCACTTTTCAGACCATTTGATCAACATGTCAAGATCATCTTGTAAATGCTGTCTATCTCCATCACTTTTAATCCTTCTAAACACTTTTGTATCATCCGCAAATTTCAACACCTTGCTTGTTATTTCATCATCCAAATCGTTGATATATGTTAAGAATAATATAGGTCCTAATACTGATCCCTGTGGTACCCCACTCAATACCGATTTCCAGTTTGAAGCCTCCCCATCAACTACTACACGTTGTCTTCTGTCAATCAGCCATTGTTCTATCCAGTTTATTATACCATTTCCTATGCCATGGGCCTTTAGTTTAAGCAGTAATATTTGATGTGGTACTTTGTCAAAAGCTTTTTGAAAATCTAAGTAGACGATATCTACTGGTGATGCCTCATCTACCCACTTAGTGATGTCTTCCAAAAAAACATAACATATTTGTTAAGCATGACCTCGCTTTAAAAAAAACATGTTGAGATGGGTTTATCAAGTTTTGTTTAACAAGAAAATCCACCATGTGATCTTTAATTAGTCTTTCTAATAATTTATAAATCACTGATGTTAAACTCACTGGTCTATAGTTCTCTGACTTGTTTCTTGAACCTTTTTTGAATAACGGTATAATGTTTGCTTCTTTCCATTCTAAAGGAACCACTCCCTCTTCTAATGACAAGTTGAAAACTGTTGCAAGCGGTATGCTGATTTGTTCTACAATTTCCAATAGTAGTTTGGGTGGAATACCATCCACTCCAGGTGATTTATTATCCTTCATAGCCCTTATTTTCTTAGCTACCATTTCCGGGGTTACAATTAATTGTCCTAAATAGTCTGAATCTGCCCCCTTGAACTTAGCCTCTGGTACTGGCAGTGAACTAATATCTTCCCTGGTAAACACTGAACTAAAGTACTCATTCAGGTCTTCTGCCATTAAGAATCCCTCTGATATTATATTTCCAGCACTATCTTCTAGAGGACCGACCTTATCTTGAACTTTCTGTTTGCTTCGAACATACGCATAAAAACTCTTGCTGTCATGTTTTATATTACTAGCTAATTGTTGTTCATAGCTTCTCTTTGAATTTCTAATTTCAGCTGTAGCTTGGTTAAGTGCTTCTTTATAACTGTTGTAGTCTTCATCATTTCCAGTACATCTATATGACTTCCACATCTTTTGTTTATACTTAATTTTTCTAATGGCTTCTTTCGATAAGTGTTTCTTTTTGGACCGTTTTCCTTGTTTTTTGAAGGGTACAAATTTATCGACTATGCACTTAATTTCACTCTTTAATATATTCCAGCATTCTGTTGCCGTCTTATTTTTCAGTGTGTTATTCCAGTCTATCTTTGCTAAATATTTCCTCATGTCCTTATACCTTCCTTTGTGGAAATTTCTCCTATACTGCTTTTTACTATTCCTTTCTGATTTTACTTTGATGGTAAAGTGTATCTGGTTGTGATCGCTACTCCCCAGTGGCTCACATATCTTGACATTGTCAACTAATTCATTCTGTGAGGACAAAACTATGTCTAACACATTCTCACCCCTGGTTGGTTCTAGCACATGTTGAGAAAGGAATGTATCTTGAACTAAAACTAAAAACTTGTGGTCCTCACTCCCCATACTCTGTAGAGATTTCCATTGTATATGCCCGTGGTTAAAATCCCCCATAATAATACAGTCCCGTTTGCTTACTTCCCTTATAGCGTTTTGTATTTTTTCATTCTCTTCTATGCTTATGTTTGGACTTCGATAAACTAACCCAACTGTTAACGTTGAGTTTCCTGTAACTATGTTACACCAAACAGCTTCTTCGCAATCTGCTTCTCTTTCTAATTTTATTTCATAAGCCTGAATAGATTCTTTAATATATAAAATAACTCCACCTCCCTTTCTTCCTATTCTATCTTTTCTAAACATTACATATCCTGTCAGTCCCAATTCAGCATCTGATATATCGGTGGTGGTCCAGGATTCGGTTATACCTATTATATGAGGGTCAATATCTTCTATCATAATGTTTAGTTCATTTCTTTTGTTTACTATACTCCTTGCATTTAAACAAACACATTTATATCCAGCTTCAGAAGAGTTTTCCAGACTGTTATTTGCTGATTCATTTGTGCTGTCTTTATCTATGCCTCCATTTTCAGGCTTTTCTGTGAGTCCCCCCTGCGAATCTAGTTTAAATAGATGCAACCTGTCCCACTGTCAACAGATCGCAGCAGGTTCTCTGAGAAAACTGCTGCCCCCTTTCCACTAAGATGGAGGCCATCTCTCATGTACATATCTTCCCTCCCAACAAAGTATCCCCATAAATCTGTGAATCCCACCCCCTCTTCTTCACACATCTGCTCAACTAGTGCGTTGATCGCCATCCTCTTGCAGTTTCTATACGTTGCCCCCCTTCCTCCCATTACTGGCAAAATTCCTGACAGAATAACCTGTTCAACTCTCGTCTTCTTTAGCTTCCTCACTAACTGTCTATACTTCTGTACTATCGCAGTTGTCCCCTCCCGGTCTGCATTATTTGTTCCTACATGTACCAGTATAGACCCCCCCCTTGCCATGTCCCAATACCTTCTCTACCCTGTCAGTTACATGTTCAATCCTAGCCCCCGGTAAACAAACAACGACGTCCTTCCCCTCGCTCAGTGTCTTGTCCGTCTTTCTCATAATGGAGTCGCCCATAAACACCCTCTCTTTCCTCATTGCCCCCTCAATCACTGCCTTAGAATAGCTCCTTCTTCGGTTTGCATCTGTCTGGTTGTTGTCTTTCCCCCCTGTCGTCTTCTCTCCTGTCACATTCTCTTCCGATCCATTCTTTCTTGTCGCTTTTTCTCTTGTCACCTTTCCTCCTGTCAACGTCCCTTTTATCGACTTCTCTTCTATCACATTTGCTCTCACTTCCTTTCGTCCCTTCTTCTTTCATCCCATCTCCTTTTCCTCTCTCCTCTCCCATCCCATCTTCCCTCCCTCCTTCTCTTCGGTCACTTTCTTCCCTGTCACCTTCACGCTTGTCACGTTTTCTGTTGTCGATTTTCCAATTTCTTCCCCTCCAATCACCTTCCCTCCTCTCAATCTCCTTTCCTCAGTTTTCTTGCCACTGCTATTCTCCTTCAGCCTTGCAGTATTCTCACCTCTCTCCCTGTCGTCTCTCTCCATTCGACCTGCCTCCTTGCTACTTCCCATCTCCATTCCCTTCACAATATCTGTCAATCTAACTATCTCCTTCTGCAGACACTCCACCTTCCAACACCCAATGCACTGAAAGGTGAATCCTTCCTCCATGGTTTCTGCCCATGACTTCCCACAGCCGGACAATGCAAAATCTACCCAGCTGTGGCAGTGATCGCACACCAAGTGTCGCTTTGCCTTGACTTGCCGCTTGCAAGGCGCCATATCCCGATCAGAATTTATTTAATAACTTAACTAACTTAGTCATTATAAAGACTGTTCCCTGTGTACTACAGCACATTTTAGGTTACAAATTTCAATTACACAGCCGACTATTTATCCTGACACGAACGCTAACATTACCGGTAGTGACCTAATTTTAATACAATCAATTACGTTACGTTAGGCTACTTTATTTATTTAGGTTACGCCGCCCGACTATCGCCCTTGCTTAATTTTAACAACAATGCTACCTAATCAAAATATCTAGCAAGTACTGACTTACACAAATATTATCTTATGTAAGTAGTTTGATGGTTGTTACTTTATCTCCTATATATTGTACCGCATAATCAGGTTTGTTAAATCTTGTTTACAACTTATCGAAGGCTAAGCCTAAGTGAGTTACCCTATTATCACTCACTATACTAAGGTGTTCTAAAATACTTTAACTAACTAACTTTAAGCACAACTGCTACTCAATATATGTTTATTGCAACTTTATGAATGATATTAAGGCAAGAATAATACTTATCAATCAGTAATTCCACTTGTTTATCAACTTTTCTGCACCACCAATTTCTACGATCTATCTCCGCCAAATATAGCCTCGAACTTCTCGAATCATTGTTTGTGTCGATGTCATGGTTGTTATGAATGATCTCCACTAACTCTGCACTATGCATAAATGTTTTCTGATATTATGTGTAGGGCATTTCCACCATGACTCATGTTCCAGTTTTGCCCATTTCAGAAGCCATATTTTGGCATATGTGCTATAATAACACATTTCAAAATTCTATCTTCTGTGAATAGGAACCTATTGGCATAGTGTATTAAATTATATCAACAAATAATAACTTAATTACATAATATGGTTTTCAGGGGTAGAACTTCAGCATTTACTTTACTGGACAGCAGGACTAATAAAGACAAAAATTTATTAGTCCGCCAAAAGGTTTACTATTCCTGCAAATATCAAAACATAACACAAATTTAAATAGCAACAATTTTATTTCAACCACAAAAAACAGTGTCATCCAGGCCTGGTACTAACACTGCCTGCTAGTCAATCAGTGTCACTCAGCATCGGAGGAACTACTGTCAGTCGGGCCTGGGCCCAAGTGGCTGAAACCGAGTGTCTGGCCTCTGTGCTCCACCAGCACTCCACAAATGGATTGTGCGTAGGGAGTCTGGTCGAAAGTTGTCCGTGCCCGTCAAGAAGGCATTCTTGCCACGACCACCAGTCACGTTGTGTATCCTGCACATTGTGCAGAACACCAAACCTTTGTCCTCGTTGGAGGACAGCCACGTGTGGTCACACTCCCAAACCTTCAAGCAGCCATGCTGCCGTACTGTTTTTCACACCCCAGTCAAGTAAGGATACATCATGCGTAAACGTAGACTAATAAAGCAATGTAGATGTAAACCGTATTCGAAAACCGTGCATTTGAAAATGGTCACCAATTGCACTCATTAGCCAACGCTAAACCAAACAACTGTCGTTTCAGAATTCGATGTCACACAACAGCCAATCAAAAGCATCATTTCATTGTCGCCTCATTAGGTAAAGAATTAGTTTGTTAATGGTACGGATGTTGGCGCGACGCAACATGCTGATTTTTACTAGACAACCGGACTAGTTGGTAGACAGGTTTAGTAGTCCGACGTAATCTTTACTAGTGTACGGACTAGCGGACTAGTGGGTAGTTCTATCCCTGGTTTTAATTGCATCTAATTATAGCATGATTCGCGTTGCAGCAACAGGAAAACACAAAAACCTACCTTGATTAATGTCAAATTTCTCCTCAAAGTATAAATGACAGAAACCAATGAATACCCTTGAATGAATCACAAATAAATAGGGTTTTAAAAAAACACAAATAGTAATTGGTACAAGGCCTGCTTAGCACTGTCTCTTATGAGGCATTTTCTTATGGACTTCCTGGCTTATGCTTCCTGAATTAAAAGGCTATTGTTTGCTTCAGTGGATTTTCACTGGGGCTTCATTGCACATCAATGTGCAGAAACGTAAGAAGTCACAACAAAACAGCTACTGCTGCCAATTTGAATAGAATTGAGTTGAATTGGAATTGATCCTTTTTTGTGAGTACATTGAATTGAATTTGAATTGATACTTGTTAAATACACATGAATTGGAATTAATAAAAGTGAATTGAACCCAGGTCTGGTCGTAACACCTTCTGTTGTCACGCCGTAAGACACTTCCACATTCCTTCTTCCAGCTTCCACCTGTGTACATTGCCCGGAAATGGCACCAGAAGATGACTCGTGTAGACAGAATCGACATAAACAACTACATCCTGACTTCATCACCGGAAACTGTCAATGTACGTCACTACAGCATAACAAGCAATTTTCTAAGAATGACAAACATCTCAGAATAACCTTTTCGCTTAACACATTTAACAAACTAACAGTTGTTTCTAACAGTGTATTGATTACCTACTTACCACAATGTGTTAACCAATTAACAGTTGTTTATAATACTAATAGTGTATTCATAGCCCACTGACCACAGTAAAGGTTTGTAGGCCTGCAGGTTCAACTCACATAAAGATGTGAATTGGAAGAGTATAACTTTTATTATTGGCAAAACTATAAAGTAAACTTAGTTTTGATGGAAGGTTGTCAAAATGTAGAACACAATTTAAGTCAGTTTATAAAGATGCAACAATATGTAGTTGTAGGCCGGATGCCCAGTATCATAAATGTGCCTAGAAAACGATTTTCATTCCAAAACTCTGGGGGCAACTAGTTCTTTACATGTCTAAAAAGGTGGCCCACATGTCCAGGCACCTTTGGTAAAAAGTTCTTCATGAGATATCTGCCAATTTTTTGTAACATGAGAAAAAAGAACAAGAGCAGAGTACGTTGCGTAGACCAAAAATAAGGTGTAGGGGAAATACGTTAACATATTACCACTTGTTGGACTCATCATTACCTTATCTGTGATTTTAAAAAAGTGTCTGATCATTGCACACAGTAGAATATGCTGAATGCAACACTGAAAACATTATTTATATAGCATAATTATTCCCAGATATATTCTGTTTCCAAATGTAGAAATTTGAAGAAAAATGTTTTTGAGAAAATGGCTGTCCAAGATTGAATAATGGATTTAATTACATGATATCGACATGCTTGATCCATGACTAAAACTCACTTAGAAGTACGTAATTGTCATAGAAGTGAACTTTATTGATAGTATCATACAAAGGTATAATAATCTGGCAGAAAACCATTTTCAGTATTTTTTGTTTCTCCTGGGGTGTCTGCCCTTAATGCTGTATATAAACGAACGTTTTTTATTCTAAACATTGCCAACAACAATATATATATATATATATATATATACACAAGACAAACAAGTTTGCTATAATAGTAATATATAATAATACAAGTGAGAATGTACAATGTTTGAAAGGGGTAAACAGGAAGTCATTGTCTTGTATGTAAGTTTACCCCTGACATGTATATTTAGACATTTGAGTTAGTTTATTGAACTTGTTATTCCTCTACTCTAGCAATCATATTTGGTATCATGAAACTTTTAATATTTAAAGTATACGATAAGGGAGCACAGTAGTGCAGTGGTAAGAGCTTCAGACTCTTGACTTAGAGAACCAGGGTCCGAATCCTGTGCGGCAGTGTCGAACCTTGGGCAATTTGTTTACTCTACATTGCTTCAGTTCACTCAGCTGTATGAATGAATACCTGGAGACATTGATCGCATGGTGGAACAAACACTTTGTTGTTCTAGATCGCATGGTGGAACAAACACATTGTTGTTCTAGATCGCATGGTGGAACAAAAACTTTGTTGTTCTAGATCGCATGGTGGAACAAACACTTTGTTGTTCTAGATCGCATGGTGGAACAAACACTTTGTTGTTCTAGATCGCATGGTGGAACAAACACTTTGTTGTTCTAGATCGCATGGTGGAACAAACACTTTGTTGTTCTAGATCGCATGGTGGAACAAACACTTTGTTGTTCTAGATCGCATGGTGAAACAAACACTTTGTTATTCT
Organism: Paraescarpia echinospica; assembly: GCA_020002185.1. Classification (NCBI taxonomy): domain Eukaryota; kingdom Metazoa; phylum Annelida; class Polychaeta; order Sabellida; family Siboglinidae; genus Paraescarpia; species Paraescarpia echinospica. The sequence goes on from CM034538.1 coordinate 65,650,115, forward strand.
AGATCTCATGGTGGAACAAATACTTTGTTGTTTTAGATCTCATGGTGGAACAAACACTTTGTTGTTCTAGATCGCATGGTGGAACAAACACTTTGTTGTTCTAGATCGCATGGTGGAACAAACACTTTGTTGTTCTAGATCGCATAGTGAAACAAACACTTTGTTATTCTAGATCTCATGGTGGAACAAACACTTTGTTGTTTTAGATCTCATGGTGGAACAAACACTTTGTTGTTCTAGATCGCATGGTGGAACAAACACATTGTTGTTCTAGTTCGCATGGTGGAACAAACACTTTGTTGTTCTAGATCGCATGGTGGAACAAACACATTGTTGTTCTAGATCGCATGGTGGAACAAACACTTTGTTGTTCTAGATCGCATGGTGGAACAAACACTTTGTTGTTCTAGATCGCATGGTGGAACAAACACTTTGTTGTTCTAGATCGCATGGTGGAACAAACACTTTGTTGTTCTAGATCGCATGGTGGAACAAACAATTTGTTGTTCTAGATCGCATGGTGAAACAAACACTTTGTTATTCTAGATCTCATGGTGGAACAAATACTTTGTTGTTTTAGATCTCATGGTGGAACAAACACTTTGTTGTTCTAGATCGCATGGTGGAACAAACACTTTGTTGTTCTAGATCGCATGGTGGAACAAACACTTTGTTGTTCTAGATCGCATAGTGAAACAAACACTTTGTTATTCTAGATCTCATGGTGGAACAAACACTTTGTTGTTTTAGATCTCATGGTGGAACAAACACTTTGTTGTTCTAGATCGCATGGTGGAACAAACACATTGTTGTTCTAGTTCGCATGGTGGAACAAACACTTTGTTGTTCTAGATCGCATGGTGGAACAAACACTTTGTTGTTCTAGATCGCATAGTGAAACAAACACTTTGTTGTTTTAGATCTCATGGTGGAACAAACACTTTGTTGTTCTAGATCGCATGGTGGAACAAACACTTTGTTGTTCTAGATCGCATGGTGGAACAAACACTTTGTTGTTCTAGATCGCATGGTGGAACAAACATTTTGTTGTTCTAGATCGCATGGTGGAACAAACACTTTGTTGTTCTAGATCGCATGGTGGAACAAACACTTTGTTGTTTTATATCACATGGTGGAACAAACACTTTGTTGTTCTAGATCGCATGGTGGAACAAACACTTTGTTGTTCTAGATTGCATGGTGGAACAAACACTTTGTTGTTCTAGATCGCATGGTGGAACAAACACTTTGTTGTTCTAGATCGCATGGTGGAACAAACACTTTGTTGTTTTAGATCACATGGTGGAACAAACACTTTGTTGTTCTAGATCTCATGGTGGAACAAACAGTTTGTTGTTCTAGATCACATGGTGGAATAAACATTTTGTCGTTCTAAGTCATGATTAGCTCGCATTGAGAATGCTGTTTCACATCTAGTAAACAAACACTGAATGTCTTATGGCAAACAGCTGTAGTAAGCTTGCTACATGTATAAATAATAGCATTTTCAATTCTATGACATCTGGACATTTTAGAACATGTAATTGTTAGAAAAGTGAGCTTGTATGATCCAACTGTCTTGCACCATGTACAGAGTGAATAAAGTGGATTACTTTTTTGTAATAAGAAAATACAGTTACTATTTGTCGGGTACATGTTTCCCCATATCCCTGCACAGTAATTTAAATATGGCAAAATGAGAGAACTGTATAAAATACACCTACTATTCCTATCAAGCAGATGACTGCATTTATGTATTATCACTGTACTTTTTGAAAGCTTTGATTGTACATATTTTATCTGAGCTTTCCAATTTAATAGATCATCAATAAACACACATAAAAACGTTGTGACCTTTACACATTTGACATTACCATTTTTTTTAACATCTTTTTTGAGTATAAGATTTCCAAATAACATATAATAGGTTTTAGATATGTTTAGAGTTAACTTATTTACTGCAAACCATGTATACATTTTGTCCAGCATGTCACATACTGTTTCATTTAGTCTATTGATATTGCTATTTGCATAAAAGATATTAGTATTGTCTGCATATGTTACACATATCTTTAACGTATAAAATAAATAGTTTAGGCCCTAAATTTAACCTTGTGGGACACCACATGAGATATTGCACACATCAGAATTATATTTGTCAGTACAAACAAACTGTTTTCTGTTTTCAAGATAACTATTTAACCACTTACATGCCATGCCGCGGATGCCAAGAAATTCAATTTTTTTACATAACAGACCATGTCAAATGCCTTTTTTAAATCGATAAAAACACCAATAGCATATTTTTTTCGCATCCAGTAATTGGGTTATTCCATCAACAAGATCTATTAGTGCGTGACATGTTGTCATATTTTGTTGAAACCCATATTGGCTTGGGTTTATCAATTTGTGTTTGCTAATAAAACTATCTAAGTGAGAACTGAAATTGTTTTCTAATATTTTAGAGACCTGTGGTAATAGTGAAATAGGCCTGTAATTAGTGCATATATATATATTTATCCCCAGACTTATTTTTTGTGGGAATATTCCAGTAGTGAAAGATTTGTTACTAATATAAGTGATAGGTTTTGCAATAGTGTTAATAACTTGTTTGACCAAATGCATACTTATGTCTTTGTAATCTGTGGATGTTTTACTTTCCACATTGTTCACAGCTCGGATAACTTCCTCTTCGTTAACTGCAGTTAGAAATAAATTTTCAGGGATCAATCTGGAAAAAGACATGCATGTGCCCAAAGGGCACATCAGAGATAGAACTATGTACCTTTTCGAAATTTGATGTGCCCCAAATGAGTTGTTTAAAATTGTATTAATTAATTTTGCATGATAGTATGATCGCTTAAATAACCTGGTAAATGTGAAGATTACATTTCTTTAATATTAGGCATGTAATCATGCTATTATTTAACTTGTTTTGAAATCTATTGATGACTGCATACGCGACATAGTTCTGGGTACAAAAAATATAACCATTAATATCAAAGTGCTCAGAATTTTTTTTTTTTTAATCTGTAACGTCTCTAAACTAGATACATTCTTGATAGGTGTGCCCCATTTTTCGTGGACTGGTTACTACTAGTCTTCTGCTCCAAGAATAGGAGATTCTAACTGAGAAATACGATGCAGCAGTCTGTGACAATGATTGTCATACGAGAGAGCACCAACTAAAAAATATTCAAAGAACCATGTTGATTAAACATAAAAAAACTCCTAGATCTGTTCATCAGTGTGATGAACAGATTTATGGTATCATTGTTTCGAAACCGTATGGGTGAATCAGATAAAGGTTTTATGTGGCACTGTGCAATGTTCTGATGGAAATGTTAGTTACAATTCAAAATGTCTTGCTGTAACGAAAGTATATTTAATGAATATCGTTATGTATGATCGTTGGAGTTTGTTATCATTGTTAATATGATCATTTTTAATTATCTACTGGTTTTGTCATAAACAATATACAATGAACACATTTTACCTCAAAGTTTGGGTTTCTCGAAGATTTAAACACTTTAATTATAAAATTCATTGCAGAAATAATAATGAAGCTCCCACTTCCATTATTTAACAAGATTAATTTAATCTGCACAGTTCATTCACGGTGGCTGCAATTCTGCTTTTTAAAATGGCCAACAGCACAAGTGACAACTTTGTAGTTCATCTCTGACTATCACATGTCTGTTTCCAGGAGGCTGACTATCTGGCGGTCAGCCCAAGGGTGTTGGCCTCTGCCATCTTGGCAGACTTGACTGGGGGTGGGGTACCAGACCAACTTGTTATCCCCGTGTCCTACTACGTGGAGCCCGTGGAATATGGGTCAGTATACGTGTACAAATAATCAGCAACTCTTATATATCGTAGGATACAAATTATGTATTTTGTATTTGTAACGTTTAAATAAAGGTGCCATATAAGTTAAATTTGTTTTGCTCCAGTTCAAATCCATTTTACCAATAAAGCAAACCTAAGTAGTATCCACTAAACCAGCGGTTCCCAATCTTTTCCTCCCCGCGTACCCCGTGAGGTCTGAGACGATCGTCAGTGTACCCCCATCATTTTTACATAAAATATATAGACTATAAAAACAATATCCTACAATTAGTTCAATGATAACACATAATCTAGTTAACGAGATAAACAAAGTGTGCGCCAAATTTATAACAAAGAATACAACAAACTAAGTGGATGTACTAGCCTTTTAAAAATCATGTACTCATTCGGGAAGTGGTTTTGGACAGACAGATTCAAAGATCATCCGTGACACAGAATCGGACTCAGATTGTGTTATTTGTGCAGAACAAGAATCCGTGTTTACATAGATAAGTAGATGGAAATCACAGGGACATCATACAGAGTCAGGTACAATACGCCATTCTTAGACGAGAACTTGGCCAGGAGAAGATGTTCAAGGGTATCATGGAAAATGGTGGTGTCGTTCACGAACTCCAAAAAATCCTGCTAACTTGCAAGCCATCTGCTAAGGTTACTGCACCTCCACACTAGACAGTTCCCAGAGCACATTTCCACCTTTCGCACAGAATGTTAGTTTGGAATTCTGTTTGGCATTGGCCACAGGTACAATCTCCTGCACAAGTTGGCCCGTGTTTTTTTTCACAATTTCTTCATCAACAAACACTGTGTTGAGATTATGAGACATGTTGAAGTTTCCGTAGTTGACATTGGCCTCCCAGAGCTCCAGCTTCACGCAGTGTGGAAGAGCTTCGTCTTTTGATCCGCATGAAACTCTTGGCAAAACCAGAGTCGAATATTGAGAACACTGGATTTGGTGCTACTTACTCTCTTGACAACGTCATCATCATTATATGCTCTTAGCTCTGGCGGGACTACCTCTGATGCGAAGGCTTATCAATGGGTCATGCAGTGGAGTGTTTTTGAATGGTGAAACATACCACCTCCTTCATTCACTTGGGAAAACTGCTAAACATGACCGGCGTGAGATTGTAAATGGACTTCTGTGCTAAATGGAACTGTTTATGTGTCTAGTGTTTTAAACATTATCTAGGCGTAGTTCACTGATGTCTGTAAATAAAGAATATGCTACTTTGAAAGGTCAAATTGTGCAAATGAAATTGTTAAAACAAATGAAATTGTTCAAACAAATGAAATTGTTCAAACAAATGAAATTGTTGAAACAAATGAAATTGTTCAAACAAATGAAATTGTTCAAACAAATGAAATTGTTCAAACAAATGAAATTGTTCAAACAAATGAAATTGTTCAAACAAATGAAATTGTTCAAACAAATGAAATTTTTCAAACAAATGAAATTGTTCAAACAAATGATTTTGTTAAAACAAATTAAATTGTTAAAACGATGGTAAAAACCACAACAAATACTGAACTAGCCATTGTTGATTTATATCAGTATGGTTTGGACTCGTGTTTTGAAGTTCTGTTTTTGTTGTAGCACGTACACCAATTGACCACTTCTTATGCACTCAACACAATCCAAAATACATTTTTATTGAGGGAGAGGGATAATTTTCAATGCTGTGGTAAATGGACCCCTGTCCATATATACAATGTTCATTTACAATACCCCACTGTGCAACCTCAAAACATTTGGAGACCTTTCGGAAGATGTGCTTCCGTTGGGTGTCAGAGCCTTTCTTAGTGAATTCAAAGGGATAATAAGACAAGAACTCTCCCTTCAACACGAATAGCATACAAAGATGTCAAAATCCTTACTTTCAGCAAACCCTTTGGGTACCCCCTTGAAAACCTCTCACGTACCCCGGGGGTACGCATACCCCAGTTTTGGATTTGGTTGCACTAAACTTTGCTTGCTCATTTGTGCAATTTTTTTGCATATAGTTTTAATAAAATCATCAGAGAAGGTGTGAACTTATTTAATTCTAGATATATATAATTCATTCACAGGATATGTAAAACTGGAATCTTCATGTAGATACGCGATGTAAATACGCGATACAATTATGCAACCCTCCTGTTTCAAATATAAATAATATCTACCAGTAGTTATGCTTTTTTGTGCATTACTGGTATTTGTCTTCTGTTATTCTAAGTACGTTGTGAAACTCTGAATGTTTGCCAATTTCTGATGACTGGTGGATTAAGTAAATTCCATCAAGACACAAAACTGTAGGTACCGAATTTGTCAATATTTCATACCTGCCAATCTTTGCAAGAAATGTAGATGACACTGATAAATGTCTATCTCAAAATATTATTCCTTGAAATGCGCCAGTTGTATCTTTGTTGTACTCACATAACATGTTTCTAAAGTTCTGTGGTACTGTGTTAAATGAAAATGCATTGGACAGCTGTATGCCACAGATAATATAGAAACTAATAGTAATATATTTTTATAGTTACATTGAATTTAAGTGCTAATATTGTTTAGAATTGTAATAATTAATCAATATCGATACATATATATTGTGATACACAATGTGCGATTTGATATATCAGTATGTGACACATCACCAAAATATTTAACATTGACATTCCACATTACTTTGTATGAATGAATAAAACTGTTTATAGAAAATTTGGTTATTTATAATTTTGCAATTTCATAATTTGCAGATTAAGTCAAATTGTGTCTTTGATCACAAGTCACTCAGATGTACATGCAACAAAACAGCAGGAACATTGTGCTTGTTGTCATAAAAATAAGACAGACTTTTTAACTTTTTTTCCAAAGCTTTGATTCCCATCGATAACAACTCGGACAAGTTAAAACTTTGGCGGACAAGTAGATTTCAAAAGTTGTCCGGCTGACAAGTAAATATTCTGGCTTATTTCTATCGCTGGACGAGTATGTACACTTGCAGCTGTAACGTATGGAAATTATTAATATACTAGTTTAGGGTAAGTCTGTCCTCGTACTCCTGCATATTTACGATATTCAGATTAATGAACCAGCGAATATAAAATAACATAGGCAACAGTTTATTGTTGACAGAAAAACATCAATGTTGCAAATTACAACAAACACCACAACACGAATGTATGCCGGGGACTGCTCTGAACTGTGGTCATCATCTGCAGGAGCAACGCCACTGTCAGGCTCTAAGAAACACTCGCTCCAGTCACTGACAGTGACTCCAGCTGAATCAGAGTTGAACTCGGACAGTGACTCACTGTTTGAGTCCAACTCGAATTTCAAGTTGGGCAACCTCGCACCGGATATATTCCACAGGTGGATAGCAGATATGGGTTTAAAGTCAGCTATGTCGGGTGAATCCAGCTGGACGGTGATGATAACTGACACTGTGGATGGCTTCATGTGTTTTAAACTCTTCACTCGTTTCACTGTGCCAGAACTACGAAACTAAACTCAATCAATCTATCAGCATTGATCAGCTCGACAATTTATTGTTTTCCAACTTGTTTTTGTACCAAGCTTATGTTAAATTTCCCGTTCGGAAGTACACAAATTTCACCATTGTTGGCACTTGTCTAGTATACGGGCCCACCTCGACTTTGTCGTTATAAACAATGTTGCCTAATTTTGATACCTCGTGTTATTGTCATTATTCAACATCATCCCATGCATATATACGTTACAAAAATATCGCGTCTTAGCGCACTTTTGAAGCCCAAAGAACAACCCAGTTTGCAACAACTTACGCTGCTATATTGTTCGCTGCAGTAACGCACGTCCACAGTGGCATCGCTCTTTGGGCCTCAAAAGTATGCTAAGACTCAATAGTTTCATATTATAAATATGTCTGGGATGATCTTGAACGATAGAACTAAACCACTGAGGTATCAAATTTAGGCAAACGTGTACTTATAATGATGTTGGCCCGGATACTAGACTAGTGCTCCATTATTTTCTTTTTTAAATTTTTCAAAGTTACTGGCCCAACGAAATGTTTTATGGTCTCGGGCCTCCGGATTCGGCAGTAATTTGAAACACTGGTAGTAGGCAGAGCGTAGTCTCGAGAGACGATGCTGATGCGCCCTGTTTTCAGTTTCTGAAGATGTGGCAGCATCCACTATGGCTGTGCAGTACTGAGCAACCTTCTCTACGACAGCGAATCGTGGGCCATCTACATGCGCCAGGAGTGCAGCCTCAACACCTTCCACATGCGGTGTCTCAAGCGCATCTTCGGTATCACCTGGCAGGACAGGACCGTGTCTCCTACAGCGACATACTGGACTGTCCTAGGATCCCCAGCATGTACTCACTGCTGAGCCAGAGATGTCTCCACTGTATCGCACTACTTGACGTCAGACTGTATATAGAGGCATTGGATGGGCTGACGGCAAGAGACACCCGCATGTGGCTGAGAAGAGGATGTGGCACAAACAACAATCAACACTACCACGGGTCATCCTGTTTCATCTGCTCTGGCTGCAGCAGGGACAGTCACTCCCAAATTGAACTGGTTTTGACTTAGAACTTTGATAAATGCAAACCAATTTATAGATCAACTTCACCCCAGACTTCAGGAAAGCAATTGACACATTCCAGATTTATATATGATTTTAGATGTTAAATGCAAGCAATACAGACTAAAACATGCAGTATAACATGTTAACTTAGATAAACTTAGAGATTGAATATTTTTAGGGCGGTTGTCTGTTTTATTGCCCGGAATTGGCCAGAGATGGCAGTTATTAGCACAAGGTTTGCTGATTTGTTTGTGTTTGGTGATATGCAGTCTACGTGGGAACCAGCCAACTTTAGTGATACTTCCGGATTGGGACAATGACATGTGCCTTTGCAATAAGTCCCAATAGTCATTTACAAATTGAATGTTTTGTTTACAATTTGAAAATGTTGTGCTTGCAGGTGTAACATTCATATTGTGAACAATTTTGTGGGCAGACCTGGGGCGGAAGTACTCCGTACTCGTGTACTCGGGTACATTTTTGAAGTACTCGTACTCATAAAATTATAGCTCATACTCATTGCACTCAGATATTATGAGTACATCTGAGTACTGGGGAAAATAAATGTATTTGTAGTTATAAAATGAAACTTTCCTGAAATAATTAAATGTTCAAAAAAATGTTTAATACTTTGTTATTATAGAATACCACCTTACCATCCCATAACATAGTATGGGTGCCAGACGTTTTGGTAAAGGACACTTTGTTAAAGGACACTTTGGTAAAGGACACTTTGGCTATGGACAGTTGAGCAACAGACATTTGGGTAACGTGATATTTTGGTAATAGGACATTTTGGTAAAACTATTAAAAATATGGTCATTTTAAAAGATGTCCTTTCAGTAACTGGATATTTTGGTAACCAACATTTTGTAATAGGACATTTTGGTAAGACCAACAAAATTAATATCTTTATAGTGTGTACCTCTTTTAACAAAACTTAGTGGCTAATAATAATGTTTTAATGTGAATGAATGTGAACTACAATTGTATTTAGTAACAATCTATTCCATCCAAAGTAACACAAATATTTGTGTATAAAACTGCTGCAGGTTCAGGGCAGTTGTTGAAGACTTGAGGTCAATTCTCAACACTGGATTTGCTGGTAGCAAGTCTGTGTACACACTACTGTGGCAGGACTTCATGTGCAGTGCCACTGTATCATGCCATTTTTCTCTGTTTGCTTGGTATAAGCATAGTCATTCCACAAAAGCTTAGCTTTTCCCCTTGTTGTTGTCAACAACTTTATGATCACAGGTATGACATTACTTTATGTGTGTCTGGGTATAAATGTGTGCAGCTAGACACTGATTGGCTGTAGCAGTTGAGCACTCTAACCTGTCTCCTCTAACCCATAGATTTACCTAACCCATACCCCCATGACTGACTGACTGCTGTTTCTTGGGAAGCCATGTTCCCTTCCCCTGCCTTGAAAGTTCATCAAATAAGCACTAACTAACACTATCTCTGACTGCTGGTGGGGAGCTAAGTCTGGAAAAGTGACCAGCCTAATTTATAAATGGTTTAACTGATTGGCACCACTGACATGGCAGACTGGACAGATTTTAACTCATTGATAGATTTTATTACAAAACATGCCATATGCATAATAATAAATAATAATAAATTAACAAAATGTACTGTCTATTACAAAAATGTATATAATTATCTATACAAGACACCTTTAAAAATGACCAAATAATTCTGATTATTTTCAATAGTTTTACCGAAATGTCCTATTACCGACATGTTTGATTACCAATATGTCCTGTTACCAAAATGTCTGTTGCCCAACTGTCCATGCCCAACGTGGTGTCCTTTACCAAAACGTCATGGATTCACATAGTACACCCTCATTCTCTGATAACCATGACTATGATACCCAAACATGGCAACAGGCAGCATCTTTTCCCAGTCAGAAACACCCTGTTAAGCAAACAATAATTGTAGGCTATGGGTTCAGGCCATAAACCTGTTTGTTTAATTAAATTACCAGGATGTCCATAAAGAGCCAATTAGCAGCTAACCCACCAGTAACTGTAGACAGGAAATGCCTATGATGTAGTCTGGAGACCATGCCACTTTGCACTGTCTGACAGTGCTAACTGCTAACAACAAGAATTGCTAGTCTTCCTGTGTAGAAGTAAGGTGGCTCAAGTCAGACTGCTTCCTACACTAGTATAATCCGGTGCCAGCAGCCTGGCTAAAAAGCCCAAAGGGGATTTTGAGCCTGTTTTATGGACATGTCCTAACAGGCTAACCTTCTCAACAACCAGTAGTCTACGATCAGGAAATATAAATTGCAAACTTCTAATATCAGCAGATTGCTGATTGTAGACGTGAATGAATACCTCAGTCAACCATATACAGGTCATTTCAGTGACCCACTGCAGTTCAGAATGATCAACGCAACAATTTGTCAACTCTGGCTCAGTTGGTGTCTCACTGTCTCAGCATTCCAGCTTCATCAGCCCCAGTTGAAAGGCTATTTAAAAAAGTATTCCGCCCTGAACGGTGCAGTCTGAAAGACTCAACCTTTGAACAACTCATGTTCATTCGGTGCAATGGAAAATATATGATAAGATCATAGGATGCCACTGAAATTAATGCCAACGAAGTGAATTTCATTATTGATGAAATAAAGAGTTTTTTTACAGTTTTCCTCATAAAAATTTATCAACTGCCATTGCATATTCACTTGTGTATAAATTAGATTCATTAATAATTTTAATATATATGTTATTATTTAATATTTATACTTTTTAAATGTACTTATACTTTTATTCATCCTCGTGAGAATGTACTCATACTTGTATTCGTACTCAGCTTTTAGTCAAAGTACTCGTACTCGTACTCATAAAAATATATTCGGCCCCAGGTCTGCTTACTAGATGTAATTTAGCAGGCAGTAAACTTTCGACATATTCTAATATTAAAGACACTACATTAAAGATTAGCAACAGACAGCATCAGCTTAAAGGTCAGCTGTCTGTTCGGTGGCCTGAAATTGAAAGGTCAGCTGTCTGTTCGGTGGCCTGAAATTGGCCTGGGTGGCCATTATTAACTGATAGTTTGCTGAATTGCATTTCTTCAATGTGGGAATACCATGAGTTCATGACCAGCGCTGATCATCAAAGAGTGTCATGGTTATTCCACCACCTGGCATCCCGTCTATTGCCCTTACAGGGGTTTGTATTCTGAATGCTTTCTTTACATTCCATGGGCTAAAAAATTAAATAGCAAAGTATGTTTTGGGCTTATTAATTATTATGCTTTTTTTGGTGGGCAGTATATCGGCAACATATTTAATCTAGTCGTAGGAACATTGTATTAATTAACATAAAAACGTGGAACAGAACATCTGTTTAAGAACAATATAAAGTGGAGCCTCATTATTAAGGTCACCGTCTCAACTAGGGGACTCATTCCCTATACTATACTTTTACAGAAATAATTTGGATCTGTCTTCGGGTGACCTTAATTGTGAGGTGACTGTAAAGCAAGGTTCAACTGTGTTTAAAAAAGAGGAAAAGACAGTGTCTATATGTTTATATGCAGAACCTCACACAGCCAATATGGTGTGTCTTTTTTACATCTGTAGACGACAACAAGGCACGGCCAGACCTCCGGACATGGCTGAACTGGACAACTACCTCGCCAGTGCTGTGGTCATATTCAACCTCACCAGTATGCGGACAGTCAAAACCATCCCAATGGAACTGACCAAGGTTAGCAACTCATGCTCACATGTACTGTGGGGTGCAGTGGCACAGTGGTATTGTGGGGTGCAGTGGCACAATGGATAGAACATCGGACTCAATCGAGAGAACCTTGGTTCGAATATTGTACCGCCATTTAAAATCTTGGGCAAATTTGTTCACTCCACATTGCTCCAGTTCACTCAGTTGTATGAATGAGTACAAGGCTGTTGAATGCGTACAGTCTTTGCACATTAATTGCAGCATGGCTGCTTCCCAGAAAAGTCGAGATTGTGTTCGATTGGACAGGAATGAAGTGTGAGGCGCTTTGAACAATCCTAAAGACTAGATACTATGCTATATAAGATCTTACTTTTACATTAACGGGAACAAATCTGATAAAAATGGTCATTGCGCTTTACATTAACATCAGGAGATACTATTACTGATTATGTACATGGAAACTTATTCTGAAATGTTGGTGCATGTTGCCTTTGTAAAACTGGATGTGGTTAGATGTGGTTAGATGGGCCAACAGTCTCTTGATGATCACAACAAATTGGAATTGTATAGATTTTTTGAGTTTTTTTGTTAGAAATTGTGAAATAATCATCTCTCCATTTATAACATTAACAATGTATGTTTAGTGTCTCCTATGCTGCACTTTTTGGATATTTAGATATGTGTGTGTGTATCAACTCTATGCGGTTATTGCTTTTTTTGTATATTTAGTTAAAAAGCCCTCTAGTTGACACCCAAATCATCACGATAGAGCTCTAGAAGAGATAAAGTCATCCTGAAAGCTAAGACTCATCCTTTTAACTACCTCTTTCAGCCACTATCGTCAGGCAACAGATTGTGAACTGTAATGACAAGGACAGATAGGTACAGGAAAACATTCCTGCCACATGCTACTCTAATTTATAATGTAGAGTAAACACCTGTGATGCTGCCATTTTTCTGCATATAGTCTGGATTTCGCCAAGATTGTTTTTCTTATAATCACTAATGCTTTGCGATACCAGTGATACTTTCATCTATGATGTGTTTCTGTACACAGGGTCTGTTTTCTTGAACTTGTTTCCTTTCTGCTCATCTATGTTTAGCTGTGACGGTAAACAGAATTCCTGTACTTCAAGCAATAAAGATTATTATACTGAAGTTATTATGACTATTTGACAGGTGACGTCGGAGTACCCTGGTTACATTCTCTTCTCCCCCATCTTGGTGCACCTGGATGGGAACAGCAGTGAACTGGACATAGTAGTAGCCACCTCGGCCGGCTACCTCCATGTGATCAAGGCAGACGGTCAGACACGGCCGGGATTCCCGGTCAAGACCGACACCGTCTGTGGTCAAGTAAGTAGCCCCATTGGTCAAGTTACTTACCTAAAACTCCTCGTGTGGGTTCACACATAAAGAACGCCAATGTTACCTGTCTGCTGCCAGCTTTGTTACTTGGCCCCAACTCCACCCGAGTGCCTTCATCTCCTGCTCCATTGATCTCGTCCATATCTCCTTGGGTCTCCCCCTCGCTCCCTTACCACCAGGGGTCCAGCACACGGCCACTCTTGGAATGGTTGTCAGCAGCATTCTGCATACATGTCCAATCCATCTCATTCTGCAGCATTTAACCTCGAGAGAGATTCGCTGCATGCCTGTCCTGTTATGGAATTGTGTTGGAGATTTTGTTTGGCCTGTAGATTCACAGAATTCTCCCGAGACATTCGTTTAAAAAAAAAAACTTCCAGCGGCTGAAATATGTTTTTGGTGACCTTCCATGATTCCACTGCACACTCAGGATGCTGCTCTGTGTACAGGTGGAAGTTGGTTTGCTGCTGATTTCGTTGGCCAGATAAGAAGCCACAATAATCAAGAAGAAAGATCCCCTACAAAAGCATAACATATCAAAAACATAAGTAAAATAACTCTACATCACTGTGTTTTATAAAGTGGGCTTCAATGGTAGAAGTAACTCAAAAAGTACTGAATATATTTCAACACATGAAGTATCATTTTAAAGGATATGGCCTGTGGAATCAAAAAAGGTACAAAACACTATTTCACAATTTGTCAACTCAATACCCACTACAGTAGTTGACCACTGTATACTCCCGCAGGTGGCCGTGGAGGACGTTAACGGGGACGGTCAGTTGGAGCTGGTGGTTGCTGACCGCAGCGGAAACATAGAATGCTACACGGCAGACGGTCGCGTGTTGTGGCAGACACGCCTCTCCAGTAGTTGCACCTCTGGTCCCCAGGTGGCAGACTTGCGACTGCGAGGTGCCATGGACATCGCCGTTGCCAGCGACGACGGGTGAGATTTGTTTGTGTTCTCTTGGAAGCAACTCATACTGTGGCAGAGTAAGTGAGAGAAAGATTGGGTCATTGATGTAGTGTGGTGTGAACATATGGAACTTGTAGTTGGTGGGTGATTGACTAATGAATTAATTGGCCTCGATCGAATATATTATGTGGAGTGTTTATATATACACAAATACACACATACAAAAGTACAAACACATGCACACTTGCATACAAGCTTACAGGGCCGGGTCCAATTACACAAATCAATTCAATTACTGTTACCCTAGGTACTTCTCATTTCAATTACAGTTACACTTCTGAAATGTTGTATCAATGCTATAGTATGCACGGGTATGTAGGGTTGAACGGGTATGTAGGGTTGAACGGGTATGTAGGGTTGAACGGGTGTGTAGGGTTGAACGGGTGTGTAGGGTTGAACGGGTATGTAGGGTTGAACGGGTATGTAGGGTTGAACGGGTCAGTCATGAAATAGAAGTTATTTTAAAAAATAAGTTTTATTAATTTGAATAAAATTGATAAAAAAATTATAAAAACAAATTGGGCCAGACTTTTTATATTACATGTTTTATGGGCACGCCAACATTAATTTCCTGGATCTAGAATAAAAATAAAATTCACGATGTTAATTTTGTATTGCCGCCGATGTCATTATTTATTAACTGAACCTGTTAAATCATAAATAAAATATCTTACTATTCATGAGAGAAAATGCCCTGCTACTGTATCGAGTTTGAATTGAAAAGTTTTGGCCATGTGGCCTTTTAACAATGGTAGCTACCGTACACGCATACTTTTCTTTGAATATGACGTTAACAACTGTTATATTAAATAACGCCACTACTTTTGGAGTATTTCATCAATTCAGATTTTTACTGTCATTTCACATTTGATGGGCCTTCTACGTTAGTGCTAAAATAGTGACTTAGCGGTAACTGCTAAAAAACGACCTTTACTGTGAAGTAGATATGTCAATCTATCAATGTCAGAAACTGAACGAAACAAAAAAGTCACAAATTATTTTTGATGCATTTCACACTGCTGTGTCTGTCATTAATAAGATAACAAGTAACACTGGAATTTATATTAATTTTCATGTAGCCACATATCTTATTATTTAAATGTTATATACAGTAAACCTCGCCTAAGTCGGATCTTTGCTCAACTCGGACAGAATTCCGAGGAACGGTTGATTTGTAATGTATAAAAATCTTCATCTAATTCGGATTGTGTAAGTCGGATCTTCGCCTAATTCGGAATAACTGAATCGGTCCATTTGATCCGAGATAATGTGTTGTTCTTCACCTAAGTCGGATCGCAGTATTCAACAAAATCACTTGGTTGCTTGGAGTATATGTACCAGATGAACTAAAAAGTGAAACGGCTATTCAAAAAAGTAATCCAGACCACCACAGCAACGTACGTAGGCGCCACGTCTTCACCCATCTAATACAACTATCATCACCAAGCCAATGGACGCTAGTATAACCAAGAACATGGCGGTCCATTACCGGTACATCCTAGCCACCAGGAGACTAAAGGTATCAGAAGGAGTCGCACCATTTTCTCAAGATGTTGAACTATGTTTGACGTCGTCATTGCCCTGAAACCAGCGTGGAACAAACTGAAACCGGAAACACTTCTAAACTCCTACAAAAACGGGATTCGTCTAAGGTGTTGAGCGTCAAGACGGTGATGAAGACGAAGCAGCTCCTTCGTTCAGAAACGTGCGGAATAAGCTCCACGAGATATATGGAGATGTCGTTTGCACGATGGACGACTGTGTTGGTGTGGACGAGACAACAGAAACGTTGGCTACTCCAAATAACGAGCAGATCATTGAAACCATACAACACCGCGACGCAGACGGTTGGTTTACTGAGCGATGATGAGGGCGACAAAGTCTCAGTGTCTGAAGATAAGATAACAAGACTTTATGGACGCTAATTAAGACACTCTAGTTCGATGCTCACGAAATCGAAGAGTTGACCGACAAGTAGAGGCCATTATCATGAGATAGAAGATGACTGACATTTACGATCACTAATAATTACTAAGCTATAAACTTAGAAATTCGTGCCAAAATGAAGCACAAAACTGTTCTAATTCTGCATAATGTTGTATGTTGCTTGTGGATGTCAACATATGTAGAATTACTGCAGTTTCCAGTCACATTCAAGCATTATTAATTGTTACCTAAGGGCTTTTAGAGGGTTGCCTTTGGCGCTGGGATATGTCATCTTTGGCTAAGTCGGATTTTCGCGTAACACAGATCGGTCCCTCGGTCCGATTGAATCTGACTTAGGTGAGGTTTACCGTATTTAAACATGCACTACGATCTTTTTTCCAGACATTTTATTTTTATTCCGATTCCCGTTACTGCTTTCTGGACAAATCTGCCCATAAAACATGTAATAAAAAAGTCTGGCCTTAAATTTGAATTTGAGTCACTAATTTCCATACATATATCAGTAAGCTGTTTGGATATTTTAACACATTTGTTAGAGATGTGATGTGAATTAAGTTTAAACCATGTTGTTCTACAGACAGCTATGGGTGCTGGACGGTGTCACTGGTCAGGTTGTCCCCAGGTGGCCAGTGAAAATTATACGGTCACTCTCAGCTCCTGTCCTTGTCACAAGATTGTCACATTCAGCTGCGCCTAGTCTAGTAAGTCACACACATTCTGTGTCATTGTCACAAGGTTGTCACACATGGCTGCGTCTAGTCTAATAAGTTTATACAAATCTGTGTCCTTGTCACAAAGTTGTCACAAGTGGCTGCGTCTAGTGTAGTAAGTCACACGAATCCTGTGTCATTGTCACAACATTGTCACACATGGCTGTACCTAGTCTAGTAAGTCACACACATTCTGTGTCATTGTCACAAGGTTGTCACATATGGCTGCACCTAGTCTAGTAAGTCACACACATTCTGTGTCATTGTCACAAGGTTGTCACATACGGCTGCACCTAATCTATTAAGTCACATGAATCCTGTGTCATTGTCACAATGTTGTCACATATGGCTGTAACTAGTCTAGTAAGTCATACACATTCTGTGTCATTGTCACCAGGTTGTCACATATGGCTGCACCTAGTCACACACATTCTGTGTCATTGTCACAAGGTTGTCACACACGGCTGCACCTAGTCTAGTAAGTCACACAAATCCTGTGTCATTGTCACAATGTTGTCACATAAGGCTGTACCTAGTCTAGTAAGTCACACACATTCTGTGTCATTGTCACAAGGTTGTCACATTCAGCTGCACCTAGTCTAGTAAGTCACACACATTCTGTGTCATTGTCACAAGGTTGTCATACATGGCTGCGTCTAGTCTAGTAAGTTTATACAAATCTGTGTCCTTGTCACAAGGTTGTCACAAGTGGCTGCGTCTAGTGTAGTAAGTCACACGAATCCTGTGTCAGTGTCACAACATTGTCACACATGGCTGTACCTAGTCTAGTAAGTCACACACATTCTGTGTCATTGTCACAAGGTTGTCACATATGGCTGCACCTAGTCTAGTAAGTCACACACATTCTGTGTCATTGTCACAAGGTTGTCACATACGGCTGCACCTAATCTATTAAGTCACATGAATCCTGTGTCATTGTCACAATGTTGTCACATATGGCTGTACCTAGTCTAGTAAGTCATACACATTCTGTGTCATTGTCACCAGGTTGTCACATATGGCAGCACCTAGTCACACACATTCTGTGTCATTGTCACAAGGTTGTCACACACTGCTGCACCTAGTCTAGTAAGTCACACAAATCCTGTGTCATTGTCACAATGTTGTCACATATGGCTGTACCTAGTCTAGTAAGTCACACACATTCTGTGTCATTGTCACAAGGTTGTCACACTCGGCTGCACCTAATCTAGTAAGTCACACAAATTCTGTGTCATTGTCACAATGTTGTCACATATGGCTATACCTATGGCTGTACCTAGTCCTGTGTCATTGTCACAATGTTATCACATATGGCTGTACCTAGTCTAGTAAGTCACACATATTCTGTGTCATTGTCACAAGGTTGTCACACTCGGCTGCACCTAATCTAATAAGTCACACAAATTCTGTGTCATTGTCTAGTTAGTCACACATCCCTGTATTATTGTCACATGTTTGTCACAGATGGCTGTGCCTAGACTAGTAAGTCACAAAAATAATCCAACATTGTCACATGGTTGTCACATATGAACGTGCCTAGTCTAATAAATCACTCAAATCCTCTGTCATTGTCACAAATTTGTCACACGTGGCTGTGCCTAGTTTTGTAAGTCATACAAATCCTCTGTCACTGTCACAATATTGCACCCAATCTAGTAACTCACATAAATTCTGAGTTTTGCATCATTGTTATGAGGAAATTCACGAACTGGCGTTTTGAGCTCTGTACACTTTGAAGTCGACTTTTAGGTTAAAAATCACTGAAGATTTTGTAAAACAATTACCAATGTTAGTAACAGTACTATAAGTATGATCAGTTGTTACTAATAAACAGTAACAGTACTATAAGTATGATCAGTTACTAATAAATCAGTTTCATTAATCTTTATTTGAGGAGCAACCGTTGATGTGAAATACACCCACTAACCCACTGCTCCCCTGTCAGGTGACCTTAGCAGACGACCGCCACATCCACATCATTTCAGGAGAGGGCGACTGTCGGCAGACATTCAACGTCGGTGAACTCTCGTTCGTGTCGATTGTGACACATGACCTGGTCAGCAGTTCACCCGGACTCGAACTCCTGGTGGCGAGTCGAGACGGCACCGTTCTTTGTATTGGACAGGCACCACACGAACAGGTGGACCCACTGTCCTCGCTGTATTCGTCACCCACGGAGCATCTGCACAACGTCGCCACTTACTACAATGGAAAGGTGTGTGTCACATCGACAGATGCATCACAAAATGTATCTATTTATAACCTTGATTTTTAACTTCAGGATATTAAAATTGGGCGAGTATAGAGTTGATAAAAGAATATATCTATTTCTCATAGTGTCTTGTCTGATGAATCACCCAAAACGTTGACTGTCTCAATGACATCCCATACACTTGGAGTGAACCAAGATGTACACTATGGGCAACAATATTACACCATTTTTAGTTTAAGTTGTTTGTGAGATACAGGTCAGTGAAAATTGACTTGATTTGGCATACAAACCATTTTAAAATAGTGAATCATGTACAGTTGTGATGCCTTTATTCTAAACCTTTGTAGTTGTATACACACTCAGTCACTCACTCACTCACTCACTCACTCACTCACTCACTCACTCACTCATATCAGCCATCAGGGTAAAACTCGGATCAGCTGCCACAGTTCTTTTTCAGCTGTCACTGCCCCTATGGCAGGTTTTTAGCTTTCCTCGTTCCAGCCCCACAAAATTTGAATAAAGTAACATAATGTGAACACAAAAGCTCTAGTTGTGTGCATATAATGTATCTTTCTCAAATTATATACTTATATGTGTTATTATGCAAATATTAAATGTTACATTGAATTCCAAGTAATCCTTGTTTATTTCTAACAGAGGGGAGTGACTATTTTGAAACCTGAGAATACTCCAGTGGAACTCTCGGGATCAGTCTACACTCTCGCCATTCATATTCACGATGCGGTCGGTTTTCCAGACGCTTCAGCCAAGTACCATGTGCATGTAAGTACGTCATCATGATGTCGCTCAGTCAGGTTGACATCTGCATATTCTGTATCATGTACCTCAGTTGGACGTTTTTTATATCTACAAGTATCTGATCAGTTATAGAAGAATTCTAAAAATGATGATACATTTTACCAACCAAATTTGTCAAACCAACTTTACTAAAGTTTACAACACTAAATAGATAAGTCACTAATCTGCCTAATGACTAGATTATTCACTGGTTGACCTAGTCACTATGTGAAGTAATCACTAATTGGGTAAAATTACTTCTTATTCTAGTTATCCATAATTCATGATTCTCGCAATTTATTAACGATGCCATTGGGCAGAAAAAATCTGCATGTGTGTAGAATGACGTATATTTGATGACATAAATGAATTTGACAAAGATCATCATGAAGCAATCTTATCAACACTGTAGTGAAAATTCTTAACTGATCAGAAAAAGTAAAAGCATTACTTTTCTTTCCATGGGTCATGGGGAATCCGCAAAAGTTTGGCGCCTGAGATGGGAACATTAACATACTCCCTGTGCACAGAGGCGCTAGCTTGATTGTAGTTTGATACAAGTATCTTTCTATATTACAGCATGTGTTTGTAAGTCAATGAAGCTAGCTGTGTAGTGCAGGAACTTCTCTCTGCAGGTGCTCGTTGGTAACCAGTTGTTGGCAGCTACAGTCTACGATGCACCCGGTCAGTATGACGTCGACATCAACGTCCCCCACCAGCCTTTCTCGGCCCTCATACAGGTCAGACTGACCACACATCACGGTCAAGTGTTCACTGACCACATACCTGTCAGGTGAGTAAGTAGCAATGTTCTTTGATCAAAGGGTGTCAGTGATGTCAGTAACATTGGTTATACAAGATAATGCTATTGATGTTGTGATATACAGTGTACTTGGCATTATAGTATTCATGTTTGGTTTCTTTGCTGTTTCTGTTTATTATGGGGTAATAACAATCAACTGACATATTCCGCCAATAACGAATAGTTGCTCACGTAGTCTTTGAAGCAATCAGTCCTAAGTTATGGGAAAGAAATGTGGACGATCACCAGAAGTAGTGAGGACTGAATGGACAGATGTTGCACGACTATACCACGTAAAGCACTCAACAGTCAACATATCCTGGATACCACACACAAAAAAAAATAGATAATTATACATGGAAACAGTTTGCAAGTCACTATTGCAAACTGATTCCTGAGAGAATTGGTGAGAGAGAACTGGTTACTTGTCAACCGAAGCATGGACAGAGATGACTAGGAAGACCATGCCAAACTTTCCTAAACTAAATTTCATCTAAATTCAGAATAACAGTTTGAGAACTAGTGGAGACGGACGTGTCATGAACTGCTATTATGGGACCCACATTCCGGATGCAAGATGACATTGAAGCATTAAACTGACCTTTGTGTGTTTAATTGACATGGCTACACCATTGGACTTCCGGTGGTTCATGTATATATCAAGTCCCTGTGCAGTGTGGACACTGCAGAAAAAATTCAGTTTGAATTGTAACCCAGAAACCAGCATAGATTTACATGTTGACACACACGCTCACACACGCACGCATGCACACGTGTGCACATACACACACTTTATAAAATGATGTCAAAATATATAATATAGTAATAATCCCCAGCATACTTATGTAGACAAGATCGGTTAAAACACATTATTTACAGTTATATTGATATATATATAGTTTCACATTTATGATATGTTGTTACCATGGATGACAGACTGCGTCTACAACAACTTGTTTTCTTCTTGCAGTTTTCACATAGCCTTCATTGGTGATCTCCGGTGGCTGATGGTCGTGCCGACACTCCTGGTGGCTGCCCTGCTCCTCTTTACCCACGGTTTCCCCTCTGTCGACCTCCTTCCTCGCTCTCTCCTCTCCAAGGCCAGCTGAGCCTATCGGAGACAATGTAGTGCTTATGTTTAACTGATTAATCACACGCCTACCATTTACATTGTACACTTGTGTCTTATTGTTCTACTTGCAACTGCGGGTGTCTGATTGGGTAAGACACCTGGAAATTAAAGCGTGCATAACCGTGTACGTGTACGTTTAAGCAAACGGTATATTATTCAGCTGTGCTGACATCTGTTCAAATATAGTGTCCTCGTGTGGCGTACAGTTGTATGTATGCATACAGCATAAAACATGGTATCTGTCCATCCAAGGTTGGGCAATATTGCCGTCCAAGGCAAGACATATTTGACAAGCGGAGAAAGACACCAGTAACTTATCAAGATTGCAAGAAGGTATACTGACGGGATGGTGAATGTGTAAGAATCATTGGTGGGTTTATGTCATCAAAATATAATAACCTACAGTATAACAACAGTATGGTTGGTGACGCATTTCTATACATGCGGGTAGTTTTCATAGATTCTTATGTTCAGCTGGCGTTCGAGTGTCTGTAACTCATTATTGTTTCACTTGTGGATTCTCTCGACATCAAATCTCGGTGGGGATATCTCCGCATACCAGAGAGGCTCACTACGCCAGACATGTCAAATGTGATCTACATGAATACGTCCCAAATGTTACATGTTACATGTTCATCAACTCGACACGCATAGGCCTATAACTTGTAGATCATGACGGAATAACCACCGGCATAACATTATAATTATATTGAATGGAAATTTGCAGTTGGAACATGTTCTGTTGCGTGCAGTGAAAGGTCTGTTTTATAATTGAACATTGACATGTGTTGACATAATTGTTACGTTGGGCATTGTGTGTAAGAACGTTTCGTGTCTTGTTATATGTATATACCCAGTGTATATATATATATATATTATATATATGAACCCAAAGGTTAACTGTTTAACGTGTTTTCATAAATATACCCACACATAAATGGCCTGTAAAATTGATTTTTTAGTGTAGAGTTAAAGTGGTTGTATTCGCGCGAACTCAAAAACGAAACATTGTTGTGTGGCTTGGTTTGTACTACTTTACTTTAGGCATTATATCGACTCGTTTAACTCCTTTTAATGTTTCACCTTAGAAGGATCGAGTTATACTTCAGCATTTATTTATATAGGGCAAGTTCGTTCACTCCACGTTGCTCCAGGTCACACAGTTGTATGAATGTTATAGACAGAAATAGGTATGTTTGCGCAGTAACTGACGCTTGGCGGAAGTCTTCACAGAGAAGTCGAGATTGTGTATGATTGGTCTGCCAGGGAGTGAAGTGCACTATGCAGTCAACGACTGGATACCGTGCTGTGTAAGAACTTGCTTTTTTACTTATTTTTTACTTTTTTATAATTGTTGATGGATGTTCGATCTCATGCAGCAATCATTTGCAATCTAGTCGGACTACAGGACCTGGCAAGTGGATCACGTGATGAATGCGATCCCACAATGCAGCTGGGTGTCACTTAAATTACTGTTATGAGTTGGTGTATAATATTTATCATGTCTATAATTTGTATTGTTTTACATATGGTTGAATTAAAATGTTTGTTCAGAAGCTTAATTGTGTTGTTTTTATTTCCTGTTTTCAGTTATTCTGGTAAGTTCGCTTTACGTTAACAATAAATCTATTATTTCTGGTAATTAATTAAGCAACATCAGTTCAAATCAAACAGAAGTTTTACGTTTTTATTGTCTGTTCTGAAAGAAAAACAAATAATTTATTTGTGGAATACATTTACTAACCGTTTGAAACCGTGATTTATAACCGTACTGTACGTAGTTTAAAATGTTATCTATACATTGGATTGGGTTGGTTTATCGAGTTAGAATAGTTTTCAGTAGATCCGTATAGTTTAGTAATGTAACATTTGATGCTCCTAGTTGGG
Source organism: Paraescarpia echinospica (assembly GCA_020002185.1). NCBI lineage: Eukaryota > Metazoa > Annelida > Polychaeta > Sabellida > Siboglinidae > Paraescarpia > Paraescarpia echinospica. The sequence goes on from CM034538.1 coordinate 65,674,060, forward strand.
CTGCGAAACAAATCGTAATAGTCGCGAGCGTGATAATTGCCTGTCGTGTAAATAGTGATTTGTCGTGTAAAGATACAAAACGACAATGAAACTACTGTTCTGCGTAGAGGCCTAACAAACGCATCATCATTCAATGCGCAGTGTCTGGAATTGTCCAAGAGGTAAATTAACAAAACTAGACCCACTGACTAAGCAGACAAACAGACAGACAGAAATTCTTTATTTTGACCCATATCATTCAGTAAGTGAGTATGTAAAAGCAAAAATACAATAATCACGGGTAGTACACAAATCATCAAGTGGGGGTCAGGGAGACTCCCACTAGGGCTATGGGAGCCTGCTGTAAAACTTGCAGATGAAGAAAAGCAAAATGTTTGGCTAAAATCTATATTTTGACTTGACCGCCGTGTAAACCCGTCTAATATCTTCCATTTCTTAATTTACTTAAACACGTCTATTTCGACACATTTCACTATCTGCGTAGATCCAAAATATACATACAACGAAATGAACACAACTATATTGATGTAAAATATGAATAGAACATTTGTGACGATAACATTGTTGTATATAAACCTGCGAATGTGAAAATAGGCACACGTCACCTAATATACATAATAAACATAATTATTAAAAAGAAATACGGGCTACCACGTTGGTGTTTCAGTGGCGCCCCGCTGCAAGAAAACATGTGCTGAAGGGGTAATAAGCCTACTCTAACATGGGGGAATAGTCCTAGGTAGGCGTATCACCGCCATCAGTTTGGGTGAGTTGCCCGATGTGTCGCAACTGATTTCTAAATGTATGGATCACCTATCATTGGACTATGAAATACTATTATTGACTTTAGAAGTTTAGTATACTTTACATTTGTGTGTAAATATCGTGACATCTTAGTATTGTGCTGTATTCTTCTTCCCTCGGTGAAAGTTTATATTGAACAGGCTTTCACATTTGTTAATAAACCTGGTTGACATAACGTCATTCAGAGTAATGTTTTGGTTTAATATGTGTTGGTATATACTATATCGTCAAAAATGACAATGCGCACGAAATGTATCAAATCAACCGTACATGACACATATACCCAAGAGTTTTTTGTATTTATTTTCTCCAAAAAGTGAAGAGTGCCGGAACCGTGCAGTTGGGGTGCACGTCATTGACATTGCTGTCTAGTGCAGTTCAACAACAGATATGCGATCACGTGCAATCAATGGAAAAGTCAATGTACGGCCTTACGCCGTTGGATATCCGCCGCCTGGCATACGACGTGGTTGAGGCTTTGGGAATCGTCAACCCATTTAACCAGACGGCAAAACAGGCAGGGAGAGACTAGTTAGCAGGCTTCACATGCGCAGGCATCCCGAACTGAGCATACGTCGGTCTCAAGGCACAAGCGTCGCCAGGGCCGTGGGTGTCAATAAGCCGAAAGTGGCGAGGTTCTTCGCATTTACAAAGCATTGCTCCAACAGAACAAATACGAGCCATCCAAGGTATGGAACGTTGATGAGACAAGAAATCACGTGCGTCCACCGGCGAGGCAACATCGTGGCGTCGAAGGGGGTTAAACAAGTGGCGAAGATAACAAGCGCCGAATGCGGCAAAACCGTGACTGTCGTCTGTGCCGTGAGTGCTGTGGGAGCATACCTGCCCCCCATGTTTCTTTTTCTACATGGTGGAAGTGCTGATTAATGGGGCGCCACCACAATCTCTCGGGAAAGCAAATCCCAGCGGTTGGATGGATGCGGATATGTTCTTGATTTGACTCAACCACTTCGTGAAGTTCACAAATTCGTATGTCACCGACAAACCGTCACATAATCATGATAGACGGTCACCACAGTCACAAGATCTTAATAGCTGCCGAGTACGCCACGTCCAATGGAATCGACATGGTGACGTTGCCACCTCACTGCACGCACAAAATGGAGCCTCTAGAATGCAATTTTGTCCAAAAGACGAAATAACGTTTTGCAAGCAAGTCTGTGTCCGCCGAGCAGACGGCTATACAGGCGAGGCTTGGGGAGAGGCATTTGGTGGCGCTCTTGTATGATTAAATTTAACTACATTTATTCAAAGCAGCATACCCGGTAATCACTAAGGGCGCAAAGAGTACCGCGTAAGGTTTGCACGTGACCCCACGATAACAGGTGATTGGTGGAAGAATGGTTTGTGCTGGTCGAACAATAATTCAAATTCAGTTGCTGCTTCTGCCTTGTACAGGTAGCGACGTTCCGTTTTCGCGCTGCACGAAAATACCACCCACCCTCCCCAGTAGTGTGTTAAGTTAACGGTGTTTGTCTACTAAGCTAGCTCGTGCACAGCGTATAAGTGCATGGTCATATGTTGCTCACAGAGAGGTAATTCACAGTTTTTAGTTTGTTGACGCTTTTCCCTGTGATAGTTAGGTACACGAGGTTTTGCAGTATGCTTTTTCCCTCCACTGAATTGTTCAGTATTGTGTACGCAGGGTTTTTAGTGCGGGTACTTTTTGGAAGTTGTGTGGCAGTTCTGTGTAATATGCTAGTAGTGTTTTCGATAATTTGTATATATAGATATATATAGCACCGTTACCCATTATGTTTTGGGGTTAGCACTAATTCATGTTCGTTTGTTTGCAGTTGTGCGGTGATTGCCCACTTCGTCGTGTGTCAGCATTTTTGGTTAGATATATATATATATGGGCGTGTGTATATATATACAGTAGATTATATATGCAATGCACTGTTATGCATTAGGTGTTGGGTTAATATAAAACTCAGTTGACTTGTTTAGTTTACCATTGCTAGGGGATTAGCCCAATTTTGTCATGTATAATATTTTTGCTGGGGGGATTGGGTACCCCAGCCTTTCTGTTTGTACATGTATGTGTATGGCTAATCAACTTGCTAATTACGCCCCTACTATGGCACTTGTAACCAACTGTGATTGTCACTTCCATGTAGGGGCTCTTCGGCATTCCATGCCTATGATTAATGTGTTAAATAAATGGAATACCATTTCTCACTCATACATGTAAGTTCTCTGTTATAACTGTTATACACAGAAACTAGCGCAGGCTCCACACCAGACAGTTAGATCAAACAGGGTTATTAAATTTAATGACGGAAGACGCAGGCATGCGAAAGGAAATTTTCAAGTCACTGAAAAGTGCGTACGCTGCGGCATCAGACGCGTAGATGGATTCGAACCCGGGTAAGAGGATCACATTTTATGAAATGGCAAGGATCTTCGGCACTGCCTACGTACGCACATCTTCCCCGAGCAAGGGCTACAAAGGATTTCAACCATGTGGGCTATGGCCTTTTGATGACAGCATCTTTGGAGATGAGGAGTTCGCGGCCGCAGAAGTCACCGAGGAAGCTCTCCCCGGTGAAATGGATCAGGCCAACATACGTGCCGATGTACATTCGGTTCGCATGTTTTCAACTTAATTTATCATTAGAAGAGGCAATGGTTCCATTAGAATGGAAAGAAGTAAACATTATACCGTTATTTAAAAAAAGGTTCCAGAAACAAGTCGGAGAACTACAGACCAGTGAGTATAACATCAGTGATTGACAAATTATTAGAAAGCCTAGTTAAAGATCACATGGTGGATTTTCTTGTTAAACATAATTTGTTAAACCCATCTCAACATGTGTTTCTAAAAGCGAGGTCATGCTTAACAAATGTGCTATGTTTTTTGTAAGATATCACTAAGTGGGTAAACGAGGGATCACCAGTAGATATCATCTACTTAGATTTTCAGAAAGCTTTCGACAAAGTGCCACATCAAAGATTACTGCTTAAACTAAAGGCCCATGGCATAGGAAATGGTTTAATTAACTGGATAAAAAATGGCTAATTGACAGAAGACAACGGGTAGTAGATGATGGGGAGGCTACAAACTGGAGATCAGTTTTGAGTGGGGTACCACAGGGATCAGTACTGGGACCTATGTTATTCTTAATATATATCAACGATTTAGACGATGATATAATAAGCAAGGTGTTGACATTTGCGGATGATACAATTTTTTTAGAATGATTAAACGTGATGAAGATAGACAGCATTTACAAGATGATCTTGACAGGTTGATAAAATGGTCTGAAAAATGGCAAATGTTGTTAAATTTTGGGAAATGTAAATGCCTCCACACAGGAAATGGGAACGAATATGTACAATATACAATGGGAGGTTCTTATAAGGAAAAGGAGCTAATAATACCGCTGTACAAAACAATGGTTAGGCCTTATTTAGAATATTGTATTCAAGTGTGGAGGCCGTATCACAGGAAGGACATAGATATGCTAGAAAGAGTACAGAGGAGAGCAACTAAAATGATACCAAAACTGAGGGATCTTAGTGACGAAATAAGCCTACAAGAATGTGGTTTTACAACACTAGAGACAAGGAGATTGAGAGTAGATCAGATAGAAGTGTTTAAAATATTGATAGAAATATTTTTGTTCAGTTAAAAAAGACAGAAGGACCAGAGGACATGAAGTTACATTAATAAAGGAGCAGTGTAGATTAGATATAAGAAAGTTATCATTCTCACAAAGGACCGTAAATGAATGGAACATATTATCTCCTTATTGTGTTGGTGCTAGTAGCGTGAATATGTTTTAAAATAAAATCGACACATACCTTAAATGGGCGGGATACACGTAGATAAAAAGTATTGGACTCTCGATAAGCCAAAAGGCTTTCTTGTCCACCTGCCTTCTAGAGTAAATTTTCTGGATGGCAATCTTGTTAAATCTTGGTTGACGATCAACCTGCACCTGATGACACACCAACTGCTGCCTCGTTGTTGTCTGTTGACCAGATACCGACAGTTGCCCCGTTGCGAAACTGCAGTTCGAGTGCTTAATGCCGTCACGGGCCTGTCTCCTGACCAGGGTTCAGGAGCCAGCTGAAGTCTTGATGCCCACTGCTGCCCATGTACCGAGTGCTGTTGCGGAACCTTCTGGTTTACAAAGCTGCAACCGCACGACGGTGGGACAAATCACAAAATGCTGCCCACTTCCGAAGATCGCAAGACCCAGATCAAGGACCAGGAAGGCTGAGTCAGATGAGTGTATCACATCGTCGCCATTCAAACAGCTTCTCCAAACCCAGATGGACAAGCAGAGGGGGCAGCGACAATCGAAGCTGACCAAGCAACGAGAACCAGACAGCGGTGATGACGAAGAACGGCCTTGCTTGGTGTGTGGTGAGACCTTTGCGACGTATGTCCCAACTGCGACTCTGATGACGACTAGTCACGCTTGTGGAATCACAACAACGATGTTTAGTTGTTTAAGAGATGTGAGTTCACACGTCTACTATTAATCAGCAACGTCATGAATGACTGAAATTGTGCCTAGTTAATTACATTTTTTTTTCTGGACTTTTCACATCGTTGTCATTTTATTTACGAAGAACTGTTGTGAAGACATTGATTAACTAATAGTGGTACACATTTAATAGTGAATGAATGTTAATTGGACATTCTATTCAAGACCTATCACATCGTTATCAGTTTATTTACGAAGGACTATGTTGTGATGATTTCAAAGTTTATATGGTCGTTGCCTGATGTCTTCCCGTTCTTCATATCTCTTAGCGCAGCTTCCACTTCCCATGGTGTTATCTCTGGTACCTCTTTCGGGTCGGTGTGAATTATGGTACTCAGTTGACTGTCATATAGCTCGGTATAGAATTCCTGTATTCGTTCTATGATCATATCTTGGTCTTGTATTTCTCTACCCTGCTTGTCTAGAAGTGTAATCAGTCTGTCTCGGTCTAGTACCCAGAAGCAGGTACTCAACGACAGACCACATACATGTCGTAAACCAACTGAAAGAGAAGTGCCGATAATATAATATCCCGCTCTGCATCGCTTTCGTCGACAACGAGAAGGCTTTCGACTCGATGTAAACTCAAGCAATACTGACCTCCCTTCAAGAACAGGGGATAGAAGTTGTGTACATCGATCTCCTGAAAGACATCTACACCAACAGCTCGGTCACAGTCCACTTACACAAAAAGAGCAACAAGATCAACATTAAGAGAGGAGTACGACAGGGTGACACCATATCGCCCAAGCTGCTCACGGCAACACTTGAAAGCATATTCCGAAGACTGACCTGGGAAACTAGAGGCTTGATGATAGGCGGAAAATATCTCAGCCATCTTCGCTTCGCCGACGACATATTCATATACGCTACTACACCGCAAGAACTATAAAACATGCTGCAGGAGCTAGCTGATGAAAATGAAAAACAAGGTCTCAAGATGAACATCTCGAAGACAAAGGTGATGCTAGAAAATGACACACCAATATATATCAACACGACGCAAATAGAGAACGTTGAAAGCTACGTCTGTCTTGGACAGCAATATAGTATCAGAGGCAAAAACCAAGAAAAGCAGATTCAAAGCAGGATCACGTACTGCCGGCTGGACAGCATTCGCCAAACATCTTCAAGGGTAACTTTGGAACCTGCATGAAGAGACAAGTCTTCAACTCATGCGTACTTCCAGCGATGACATACGGCGCGGAAACATGGGCACTCACCATCCAGGCAAAGAATAAGCTAGCAGCCACACAAACAAAGATGGAAAGAAATATGTTAAACATCACACATCGGGAGAGAAAAACAAACATCTGGGAAAGGCAGAAGACAAAGTTCATAGACGTGATAGAACAAATCAGAAGACAGAAGTGGACCTGGGCTACGAGAAAACCGATGGACATCGCATATCACAACCTGGAAACCTTACGAAGGGAAACGATATAGAGGAAGACCGGCGAGACGAACTAGACGAGTACTGGAAGGGCACCATCTGGCAGAGGATAGCGTAAGACAGGCATATTTGGTAACGACATGCTGAGGCCTTCGCCCAACCACGGGGTACTACGGCTGCACAATGATGAATGATGATGTTGTGATGAATAATTTCAATGACTATTACTAAGAGACAATACTAGGTTTCTATAACTATTTAATTGCGAATGAAGATTGATTGGACACCCTTTTCAAGGTATGTCAGGACACCCTTTTCAAGGTATGTCACATCGTTGTCAGTTTATTTACGAAGGACTATGGTGTGGTGATATTTTAATAGTACTAGATAATACTACATATATTAATTGTTGAAGTAATATTGATTTGACATTCTCTTGCATGTAATTAATTTAGTACGGGGCAATAGGCCCACCCGCAGGCTATTGGCCCCGTTCACTGGGCGTATTGCTTCACCAAGCGGAGTAATGCGTCCTACCTGAACATATTTAGATTTTAGCACATTACTTTTTTAATTACTTTTACTGGAATGCTCCATGACACAAAAGTAATGTGTGTGGAGGCATTTACATTTCCCCAAATTTAACAACATCTGCCATTTTTCAGACCATTTGATAAACTTGTCAAGATCATCTTGTAAATGATGTCTATCTCCATCACGTTTAATCCTTCTAAACACTTTTAAATTATCCGCAAACTTCAACACCTTGCTTGTTATATCATCGTCCAGATTGTTGTACGCAACGCTTCAAGCGTCTGAGTGCTGGAGATATACTCCTCACATGTGTCGCAGTGACAGCTACTCGAAGCTCAACAAGAACAGACAGCGCATCTGACTGCTCCGTATGCATCTCTGACTCGTTAGCATTGTGCAAGTTCTCGTTCAACTGTGGTTCCTGGGATGGTGTACGTCTGATGTTTCGACGATATGTGTTCGTACCAATTCGGATGCCGTAGGGCCTGCGTCTCCGTCGCAGGTACCAGGGGTCCAGGTCTTATCACCCGGCAGTCGCATGCGCAAACTAGCACTAGTATTCAGACCTGGTAGTGGACGTGGGTGCGCGTTGTAGTAGTGCTCGTGCTTTGCCTTGACACTTAACAGCCCATGACTACCATTCTCCGTGGAATGACGCAGCTATAGCAGAGGAGCAGCCATGGGAAGCAACGTCTTGCATCTACGACCATCAGTCTCTGTGATGGACGCGTACCCATGCACTCAGATGGCGTGTTTTTCCAGCCTAGGAGAGCTAGGAACCCGACACTCCATCTTTTTTTACACATCATGAACATCTTCTTCACAGTCTTCACGGCATTCTCCGCCTTACCGTTCGACTCCGCGTAGTTTGGTAAAGATGTCACATGTTGGAAGGATCACTTCATTGCAAAACTAGCAAATTCGGCGGATGCGAACTGTGGCCCGTTATCCGATACTAGTACGTGTGGTATCCCGTGTCTGGGGAACAGGGATGACAACACACGTATCACGCTCCGCGATGTCACAGATGTGAGACTCTCCACTTCCAGGTACATGTAGTTGCTAAAGCAGTAAGCAACCACAGCAACGTGCGCCCATTCAACGCACACAGGTCTACGGCCAGCTTGGCCCATGGACGCATGGTCACTTCACGCTGCGTAAGTGGCTCTTTCTGCTGTGATGCTTGGTGTGCTAGACAGACGTCACACGTCGATTTGTACTTCTTCATGTCCTGAGTCATGTGTGGCCAATAGAGTGCATCGGTAGCACGGCGGAGACATCCCTCCATACCCCATGGCTTGCGTGTGTAACTGCCATCAATTCAGTTCACATACACGTAGGAATCATAAGCCTGTGACCCTTAAAGATGAGCTCCACAACTAGCTCATCACGGTGATCCCAGTATGGCGGCACAGCAGGCGGCACATAGCTCTTCTCTCTAGGCCAGCCAGCCCGGATCATTTCACTCAGCAGGAAGAATACTGGATCTTCCGATGTTGCACGTAAGTATCCAGTGGCTTGTGTGTATAGGTGTACCGGGGTTACGTTATATTCTGCCCCTGTGTCAAACTGAAACTTCATAAAGTTTCCGGAGTTCCCAGCTTAAGTGTTACAAATCTGTCTGGAGCGGGCTGTGCAGTTAACACCTCTAGCTTATACAACTTCCTCGTCATCAAACTCGCCCACTGGTCCACATGCCATCTAATTCACGCATCTGTGCGTTAGACAGTTCGGGCGCACGAACAGTGTCCAAAATCTTAGTCAAGGTTAAACCATCTTTGCGCAGTAAAGTTTACCGTATTCGTCCATCTGTGGTGCCGAAGAGAATCCTGTCTCGTAAGATGTTAGCGAGTAACTGCAACTCTGTCACATACATTAACTCTAGGTGGCATGTGGACAAGGAAGCCCTTTGGTTTATTGAGAGTCCAACCCTTTTATCTATGTGTATCCCGCCCTTCTGAGGTATGTGTCGATTTTTTTTTTTTTTTATTCACGCTACTAGCACCCACGCAATCAGCAGCTAATATGTTCCATTCATTTATAGTCCTTTGTGAAAATGAGAACTTTCTTATATCTAATCTATACTGCTCCTTTGTTAATGTAAGTTCATGTCCTCTAGTCCTTCAATCTTTTTTAACTGAGTAAAAAAATGTCTATCAATATTTTCATAACCATTCAGTATTTTAAACACTTCTATCTGATCTCCTCTCAATCTCCTGGTCTCTAGTGTTGTTAAACCACATTCTTTTAGGCGAATTTCATAACTAAGATCCTTCAGTTTTGGTATAATCTCCTCTGTACTCTTTCTAGCATATCTATGTCCTTCTTACGATATGGCCTCCACGCTTGTGTACAATATTCTAAATGAGGCCTCACTATTGTTTTGTACAGCGGTATTATTAGTTCTTTTTCCTTATACGCTATATTTCGCCTAATTAATCCACGGATTTGATTTCCCTTTGAAACGGTAATTCCGCACTGCTCTGAAACCTTCATATCAGCACTAATGGTTAACCCTAAGTCCTTTTTTACAGTAGTACTTAGTACAGTACCCCCCCCCCCATTGTATAGTCTACATCTTCGTTCCCATGTCCTGTGTGGAAACTTTTACATTTCCCAAAATGGAACAGTATTTGCCACTTTTCAGACCATTTGATCAACCTGTCAAGATCATCTTGTAAATGCTGTCTATCTCCATCACTTTTAATCCTTCTAAACACTTTTGTATCATCCGCAAATTTCAACACCTTGCTTGTTATATCATCATCCAAATCGTTGATATATATTAAGAATAATACAGGTCCTAGTACTGATCCCTGTGGTACCCCACTCAATACCGATTTCCAGTTTGAAGCCTCCCAATCAACTACTACACATTGTCTTCTGTCAATCAGCCATTTTTTATCCAGTTTATTATACCATTTCCTATGCCATGTGCCTTTAGTTTAAGCAATAATCTTTGATGTGGTACTTTGTCGAAAGCTTTTTGAAAATCTAAGTAGATGATATCTACTGGTGATCCCTCATCTACCCACTTAGTGATTTCTTCTAAAAAACATAACAGATTTGTTAAGCATGACCTCGCTTTTAAAACCCGTGTTGAGATGGGTTTATTAAGGTTATGTTTAACAAGAAAATCCACCATGTGATCTTTAATTAGTCTTTCTAATAATTTGCAAATCACTGATGTTAAGCTCACTGGTCTATAGTTCTCTGACTTGTTTCTCGAACACAGATATTAGAGCAGCACTGAGGAAGCTACACAATGGGAAAGCCAATGACTTTACGCAAGAATTGTTGAAAGCAGACATGGCAACAATAGAGAATTGGCTTCTAAGCTTATTCAAAACAATTTGGGAACAATAAAAAGTACCAAAGACGTGGAAACAAGGACTGATTGTTAAAATACAAAAGAAAGGTGTCCTTACAGAGTGCGGAAATTGGAGAGGAATTGCATCTGTCCCCAGTAGTGTTTGGAAGAGTGATAATAGACAGAATAACAAATGGAGTTGACAACAAGTTGAGAGATGAACAAGCAGGTTTCAGAAGAGGACGAAGCACTGTTGAGCAGATATTCATCCTTCGAAACATAATAGAACAGGTAGTGGAATGGCAAGCAACGCTTTATGTAACTTTTGTAGACTTCGAAAAGGCATTTGACTCTGTGCACCAAGGGAGCCTTTGGGAAATCATGGCGAGCTACGGAATCCCACACAAGATAATCAGAATGGTCCAAATTTTGTACGAGGACAGTGAATGTGCAGTGTTAGATGAAGGTGAACAATCTGAGTAGTTCAAGGTAAAAACTGGAGTTAAGCAAGGAGACGTAATGTCCGGATTTCTTTTCTTGATGGTAATTGTAAACACATTTGGCACACTGCCTGTACTAAATGCATTTATTCTAATTAGCTATGTGTTATATTGCATGAAGTTGCACTATTAGTAGCGCCACCTATCAGATACATTCATACTAGATCCCCATTAGGAAAGATGACATGATATCTGCCCTTTGGTGGTGATGTTCTGGCTGCATAGATTAGTGCTCTTTGTCTGTGAGCAGCGCACATTCTACACGTTTAAGAAGAACGTCAGTAGATGCCAACCCTGGAACGAAGGTAGTTGCAAATTTGATGTACTCTAGCACATTTGTGTCATAGTTTGAGCATGTTATATTCAGTAGAATTTGATAATAATTACGTCGAAGCCCTTTTTTGTAACTGGCCTTTGTTATGTGCCCAAGTCTAGGAAATAAGTGTTGTAATACAGTTTGTTCCTTCATTTCTGAATATTTATTGGTATTATGCAGTAGTGTGTAGGTGTATGCGAGTTGTGTTCCGTTCAACCAATTTACTTGTCTGACATGATACAGTTAAGCGTTAATACTTTTAATAGATTTATATTCATCTGAAATCCCTTGTTACATAGTGTATTTCATTTATAATTTCAATGGTTCTATTCCTGATTACATTACCAAATTGTCAGCGTAACGTGTTACAACGCACTTTAACCGGTCACACACTCATACCTGTGTTTTCATTTTGTATTTCAGTTTTACGTAAATAAACGAACGTCAATAATTGATTCGATTTAGCTTGGCTTAAAGGAAATAAAAATAAGGCATTAGCTACAATCCTTTTTCCATGTGTACACAAAGTTTAACATTGTAACATTTGACATCATTAAACAAATACAGAAAAATACATTTGTAGCATAAATTAGATTTTAAGCCCGTCTGTGAAGCGATTCCCGCGGAAAATAAAATTTTAATGAGCTCGGCGATCACGTAGTATCGTGACGTCACTTATAACACACACTCGCATCAGGCCGACCCTTTCCATGCATTCAGAGCATGTTTACAAGGATAGCTTTTGGGTCGAAACGAGCGTCAGAATGAGTTATTGTGCAATATTCCGACGTAATACAAACACTAGTCATCATAGAGGAACAAGCAGTTATCTTACGATTTCACATAAATCGAATTTTATTCAAAACAACGAATGCGAATGCGCCTACCAGTCGACTAGGTTTCGCCGAGCTTGGCCTTGGGCTCGTTTTCAGAACAATTATATCGAATGCAACCAACGGGAGATAATCTACACCAATAAACATACATAGCAAACAGATATTGTATCCATGTGAAAACAGATTGTGATCTGTCTGGATAAATAAAATTTAGAAACATCGTTGTATATAATGACCATATTTTCATTTTTGTGGCGAATAAATAATGACTACAAAAATATAAAAAATATTTACAAACAGTGCATCATAGTATACTAAATGATTTGGTTTATATTACTTCGTGAAAACATAAACAAAAAAAGTGTAAAGAAAATCAATAGTTTGCATACTGTCAGGATTGAACCGGCGTCGCCCGATTGTAAAATAAATGGCACGAAACCAACGCGTCTACCAATTGACCTAGCGGCACCAACAGAAATTTGCTGACTGATTTAAGTTGTTATGATAAATTGTACAACTCCTGCTTCATATATCGATATTCTAGTGATATTATGAGATTATACACGTTACTTTCTGTAGCTGGATACAATATATGTTTGCTATGTATATTTATTGGTGTAGATTATCTCCCGTTGGTTGCATTCGATATAACTATTCTGAAAACGAGCCCAAGCTCGGCGAAACCTAGTCGACTTGTAGGCGCATTCGCATTCGTTGTTTTAAATAAAATTCGATTCATGTGGAACCGTAAGATAATTGCTTGTTCCTCTATGATGACTAGTGTTTGTATTATCTCGGAATATTGCACAATAACCCATTCTGACGCTCGTTTCGACCCAAAAGCTATACTTGTAAACATTCTCTGAATGCATGAAAAGGGTCGGCCTGATGCGAGTTTGAGTCATAAGTGACGTCACATCTCGGCATCCCGAAAAGCGCGCCAAAAATATGCATATTCGAAAATGTCCGGATGCACAGCATAAAATGTGGAATTTCTAATTCATTGAATTTTTTGATTTTTTTTGGCTTGGTGGACGTGGAAATAGATAACAGGATGTAATATAACTTGAATTCAAGCAACATATGTTTTTATTCCCTTTAATTTGAAACTGTTGGCGTATAAATCGCTACAGTTAAACTTCGCCAACTGTTGTTGCATCTGACTAGAAAATGGCTACATCGGCGCTTGGAACCGAGCCCGATGAAGAGACCACCACCAGGTGTATAAAGAACTGTACACAAGATCGATTGCACTGGCTGAAAACAGATACGCGAACACAGCGGGAGACATGGTGTCTGCGGAATTGCAGTACGCCGCATTCTGCTAATTGTTCGGCGAATTCCAGAAGGCAGGCAAGCAACTGAAGGGTCTCGCCTGTACTCGGGCACAGTCGGCAGCAATTGCCAGTGATTACAATACTCGGTATACATACCTGGCAAAGTGTAACGTGGACAAGAAAAGGTTCATATCCAAGAAACAAGGTGTGCAAGACTCTACTGCGGCTGATGACATTCGGCCTGAGGACAGTGTCTCACAGACAACCAGTCACTCTCGTGCATCTCGCGGCAGTTCCGTTCGCTCCAGCGCCAGTCTAATGAGGCTTTAGGAGGAGCAGCTGCAAGCGGAACTATTGGCCCTCGCAGCTGAGATGACACGGCAGCACGACCTGGAAATCACTAGACGCCAGGTGGAAGCCAGGACTCGGAGGCTTTCGTAAGAGCTTAACATAACTCTGTCGAAATTACAAGCTGAGGAAGAACAACCGAAAATAGACACGGAGATAAGGGTCAGTGTAGCAAAACTTCAGGCTTTGGAAGGATACGAGGACGTGGAGGAGAGGAGATCAACATCGCACACACGAGGCAAGTTAACAAAAGATGTATTATCTGCCATTCATTCTCCCCGAAGCGAGATTGACTCCGGTGTGCTCTCTCTTCGGCACACATCTACTGCACATATAGATGGACAGCTGGCACCCGGCCGTGATGGAAAACATCCTTCGGCGGGTGATAACACGATCACCCAGGGCGGTTCGAATATTGGGTTACAGACTGATGCGTCACCGCGGACTCAGCTGGATCCTTACCGCCACATGAGCGCCATCTATCGACCGGCCAGCAGGGACGGACACGGCCAGGCTTGTGGCTACGCACCACCTGGCCACGTTGCGGACACCAGTGAAATGTTGGTGAAAGTCCTGGACAACCTGGCAGAACGATTTTAAAATCGCGAACATCTACCCAAGGTGATGCCTGAGAAATTTGGTGGAGACTTGCTACAATACGCACACTGGAATCAGTCTTTCGAAACAATCATGGAACAGCTCACCATTGCTGTGAGTCAAAGAATGTTTTTTCCTCGGGAAATGCACCACCGACTAGGCACAGACGGCCATTCAGGGCTATCTGACACTTAACACCGAAGAGGCTTATCAGAAGGCTAGGGCTGTACTACGCAAGCGATATGGCGACAAATACCTCTTAGCCAGGGAGTGCAAGCGGACGATCAGAGATTGGTCACTGGTCAAGTATGGTGATGGCAAGGGACTTCGTGATTTCTCGGACTTTCTACTGCACTGCAAAACAGCCATGCAGTCAACCCAACACCTCAGCTCGTTGGACTCTGAGGAGGAAATTGCCAGGATGCTAGAGAAATTACCGAAGAACATCAATGACAGGTGGAGCCGAATTGTCGACAAGTGGCTCAATAATGAGGAGGAAGACAAACATTGTAATCCCCTATTCAACCCGTTTTGTGATTTTCTGGAACAAGAGGCACGCATCGCGTGTAACACGGTCCACTTAAACCCGAGAAGAAAGAGGAACAAATGGTGATGAAAGGCGTGCGGCATAAGACGACGGCCCGTTCATTCTCTACGGATGTTCACGAAGAAGAGAATCATCCCGACTGCGGTGAGGTGACTGTTCTCGCTACTGCCCATGCACCAGCGCAGAACAAGGACAGGAGCTGCGTGCTCTGCGGCCGGTCACACAGCTTGGAGTCATGCGGACGGTTTCAGAAAATGAAACTCGCAGAACGCAAGGCCTTCTTGAGGAAGAAAGGGTATTGCTACGGATGCATGGACGGAAGACATCTCTCACGAACATGCAACAAGAGAAAGGAGTGTCAAACCTGTGGCGGCCTCCATCCGACTCAGCTGCATTATGATGCGGGACAAAAGGAAACGAGCACCACTACCGAAGTAGATGCGAAGGTAACTTCTCACCGCACTGAGACCAGTTATGTGTGTGTTGTATGACACCAAACTGATAGTGATGACGTGACAGGTCAATTCCAGCAAACAGGAGTTTGATTCCACGGCCGGAGGCAGCTATGCAGTGGTGCCATCTCACCAATGTAGCAGATCAGTTACTCCTCTACGAGGAAGACATGGAGATATGACTGCTAATATGACTGGACTGTCCTCGCGCTATGAAACCCCGAGAACTGATACCAGGAGTAGACGATGAACCGTGGGCGGTGCGTACGTCAATTGGCTGGGAAGTTGCGGGCATAGTAGACCCATCATATGCTCAGCTGGTGAGTGTAGCGATCGACAAGCCTTGTCACATGGCCTTCCGCACCCACGTCACGGAAATCAGCCCTATGACAGTATGCAAGATATTCGACCAGGACTTCAGTGAACGAAACTCCGAAGATAAAATATCACTCGACGACCGTCGTTTCCTGGACAAGCTCTCCAACGGAGTGCATAGGAGACCAGATGGACATTTCGAAACGTCATTACTATTCAGGGACAATGTCAACTTGCCAAACAATCGACCAATGGCACTCAAGAGACTTGCTGGCCTGAAGAAAAAACGTCTGCATTGCAACCAGTACAGGGAGGATTATTCCAGATTCATGCCAGACACCATCAGTCAGGGATATGCGGAGCCTGTACCGGCCGAGGAACTGCATAGCGATGAAGGGAGGACCTGGTACATTCCACACCACGGCTTGTACCATCCCAAGAAGCCAGGGAAAATGCGTGTGGTCTTCGATTGCAGTGCTGCATACAAGGGTGAAGTACTGAACCAAGAAGACAGAAACTTCCAACGTTTCTTGTGGTGGGATCAGAGCAACTTGAACTGTGACAGATTACCGGATGAAAGTACACCTATTCGGCGCCCCGTCATCACCAGGATGTGCCAATTATGCACTCAAAGCGACTGCGGATATGTTTGAAAAGGACTGCAGGAAGACGGCAGCTGACTATGTCAGAAGAGACTTCTATGTGGACGATGGTCTCAAATATGTGGCTACTCCAGAAGAAGCCCCGCAGCTGGTGGAAAACACCTGCAACTTGTGCAAGAAAGGAGGTTTCAACCTGCACAAATTCACATGCAACGATAAGGCGGTACTGGCTGCTATTCCCACTGAACTACGAGCCAAGGATGTTCAGAACCTGGACTTGACGTGCGATTCTCTTCCCATAGAACGGACTCTTGGCGTCTAATGGAGCATCGAATCAGATGCATTCCAATTTCGAGTTGAAATGAAAGACCGTCCACTCACTCGGCGTGGCATCCTGTCCACAGTCAGCTCCGTGTTCGACCCATCTCAGAAGACAAGAAGGCCCGATGGGAGAGGTGGCGTGGAGAACTGTCACACTTGGCAGACATCAACATCCCCAGATGTTACAAGGACAACGACTTTGGCACTCCGACCAAGGTAGAGTTGCACCATTTCTCAGATGCCAGTCTGAGTGGCTACGGACAGTGTAGTTACTTGCGGTTGATGGACACTCACGACAATATGTCGTGTTCATTAGTGATAGGCAAGTCCCGCGTTGCCCCCTCTAAGCCCGTGACCATACCGCGCCTAGAGCTGACAGCAGCAGTTGTCTCTGTCAAGATCGGCAATTTCCTGCACAAGGAGTTAGACTACGAACAAATCACTCATTTCTACTGGACGGATGGCAAGGTATCAGCGACGAGTCAAGGAGATTCAACATCTTTGTTGCAAACAGAATCCAGCATATTCGAAACAGCACACAAGTGAGTGATTGGAATCATGTCGACACCAAGCAGAATCCGGCTGACATTGCATCACGTGGCATGAGCGCCAAGGAGTTGCTAAACGCCAGAGAATGGTGGAAAGGACCCTCTTTCCGGTCTTCTGCTACACCATTGCCATTGACCAAAGAATGCATGCTAGTTATGCCAGATGATCCTGAGGTTAAGCAAGTTGTGACACACACCGCTTGTGCCAAACTAGTCGTCTGTGACCTTCTAGATAGAGTCACATACTTCTCCGACTGGCACCGCGCTAAGCGTGCTCTGGCAGTATGCCTCAGATACAAGGACATACTGAAGGCAAGGGCAGCGAAGAAGTTACTCATCGTGGGTCATCATCGCGGTGGCCTAAGCCAAGGCTTTTCCAAAGGAACTGGTCACACTTCGTCGGTTTGGAGCCTATGCTGCCGACATGAAACAATGTGGAAAGCGAAACACGGCACTGAAGAAAGACAGCAGTCTGTATCATCTGGATTCTTACCTGGGCAGTGACTTCCTGATACGTGTTGGCGGCAGGACACGACGGGCTAACGTTCGACATGACTTAGCACACCCTGTTGTCTTACCCAAGGATTGTCATGTGACGCAGTTGGTAATTCGTCATCACCAAGAGCAGATATGCCATTCTGGCCGTGGGATGACACTTAGCCAGATACAGGAGTCTGGCTACTGGATCGTAAAGGCAAGAGCGACAGTCACCTCTGTATTGTGGAAGTGTGTTAGATGCAGGAAGATTCGTGGCGGCACTGTAACACAGAAAATGGCCAACCTGCCAGAGGATAGGGTGGAGTCCTCGGATCCCTTCACCTACTGTGCAGTGGACTACTTCGGCCCCTTCTATATCAAGGAAGGGCGAAGTAAGAAAAAGAGATGGGGAGTTCTCTTCACATGCATGGCCAGCCGAGCCGTACACATCGAAACGGCAAACTCCATCTCTACGGACACATTCCACAATGCATACCGACGGTTCGTATGCCGACGTGGCCCCGTCAGGCAAATGCGTTCAGACCGCAGTACCAACTTTGTGGGAGCTCGGTCCGAGCTTGAGACAGCCTCGGCCGAGATGAATAACAGCAAGATCGCCAGCGAATTGTTGAAGGACAATTGTGACTGGGTGACCTTCAAGATGAACCCCCCCTCACGCCAGCCACATGGGTGGAGTCTGGGAGAGGATGATTCGGTCCGTTAGGAATGTGTTGTCAACCTACTGGACGCACACGGCGATCGGCTGGATGACGAGCAGCTTCGCACCCTGATGGTGGAAGCTGAGGACGTGGTGAACAACCGGTTCATCACATATGCAGACACGACAACACCTGAATCAGGCGAGCACCTCCCAGTATATTCATGAGAGATTGAAACTGTTGGCGAATAAATCGCTACAGTAATCGGCTGGATAATGAGGAAAACAACTGAAGAAAACAACACAGGGTTATGATGGAGATTCATGTCAAAACGTGAAAACTTGGACTTCGCAGATGACATTGCGCTTATGTCATCAAGTTACAGACATATGCAACTAAAGGCAACCAAAATCGCCCTAAAAATCAATAAAAAGAAAACTGAAGTACTGAGGATAAACAGCAAATGCAAATACAGAATACAGATTGATGACCAACAACTGAATGAAGTAGTAAAATATACATATCTGGGCGCAAATCTCAGCAAGCAAGGATGAGGGGTGACGATATAAACAACAGAATACGAAAAGCAAGGACATCATTCATGAAACTCAAGCAGATATGTAGCTCAAATGTGTACACATTAAAAACTAAACTCAGATTATACAATATTCTGGTCAAATCAGTGTTACTGTATGGATGTGAAACATGGAATGTAAACAAAAGCGACAACAGAAAACATGACATTTTCCATTTCATCTGTCTCAAAAGAATTTGAAAAAAATTTGATGGCCAGTAGTAATTTCGAACAAAGACAACATTGAGAACATAACAGAAGAGAAGATCAGCACATAAGTACAGAGAAGGTGTAATTGGATCGGGAATGTGCTGAGAAAGAAGGACCACAACAACTGTCTGACAGCACTGACATGGACGCCGGAAGGAAAAAGAAAAGTTTGTCGACCAAAAACAACGTGGAGAACCACAATGGAAAAAGAACGAGAGCAACTGGGCTGTTCAACTTGGAGCAAAGCCAGACACGTAGCCGTTGGCAGGGCGAGATGGCGCAGTCGCACAGCAGACTTATGGGCCCGAAGAGGATAGGTAAGGTAAGGTAAGGTTTGCCTCTTTCCATTCTAAAGGAATCACTCCCTCTTCTTATGACAAATTGAAAACTGTTGCATGCGGTACGATAATTTGTTCTACAATTTCCAATAGTAGTTTGGGCGGAATCCTATCTACTCCAGGTGATGTATTATCCTTCATAGCCCTTATTTTCGTAGCTACCATTTCGGGGTTACAATTAACTGTCCTAAATAGTCTGAATCTGCCCCCTTGAACTTAGCCTCTGGTACTGGCAGTGAACTAATATCTTCCCTGGTAAACACTGAACTAAAGTACTCATTTAGGTTTTCTGCCATTACGAATCCCTCTGATTTTATATTTCCAGCACTATCTTCTAGAGGACCGACCTTATCCTGAACTTTCTGTTTGCTTCGAACATACGCATAAAAACTCTTGCTGTCATGTTTTATATTACTAGCTAATTTTTGTTCATAGCTTCTCTTTGAATTTATAATTTCAACTGTAGCTTGGTTAAGTGCTACTTTATAAATTTTGTAATCTTCATCATTTCCAGTACATCTATATGACTTCCACATCATTTGTTTATATTAATTTTTCTAATGGATTCTTTCGATAAGTGTTTCTTTTTTGACCGTTTCCCTTTTTTAAAGGTACAAATTTATCGACTAAGCACATAATTTCACTCTTTAAGATATTCCAGCATTCTGTTGCTGTCTTATGCTTCAGTGTGTTATTCCAGTCTCTTTGCTAACTATTTCCACATGTCCTTATACCTTCTTTGTGGAAATTTCTCCTATACTGCTTTTTACTATTCCTTTCTGATTTTACTTTGATGGTAAAATGTATCTGGTTGTGATCACTACTCCCTAGTGGCTCACATATCTTGACATTGTCAACTAATTAATTCTGTGACGACAAAACTATATCTAACATATTCTCACCTCTGGTTGGTTCTAGCACGTATTGAGAAAGGAAAGTATCTATTAAACTATGTTACACCATACAGCTTCTTCGCAATCTGCTTCTCTGTCAAATTTCATTTCATAAGCCTTGTTAGATTCTTTAATATATAAATTAACTCCACCTCCCTTTCTTCCTATTTTATCTTTCCTAAACATTACATATCCTGTCAGTGGTTGCCCATGATTCGGTTATACCTATTATGTGAGGGTCAGTATCTTCTACCATAATGTTTAGTTCATTTCTTTTGTTTACTATACTCCTTGCATTTAAACAAACACATTTATATCCAGCTTCAGAAAAGTTTTCCAGACTGTTCTTTGTTGAAGTATTTGTGCTGTCTGTATCTATGCCTCCAGTTTCAGGCTTCTCTGCGAGTCCCCCCTGCGAATCTAGTTTAAATAGACGAAACCTGTCCCACTGTCAACAGATCGCAGCAGGTTCTCTGAGAAAACTGCTGCCCCCTTTCCACTAAGATGGAGACCATCTCTCATGTACATATCTTCCCTCCCAACAAAGTATCCCCATAAATATGTGAATCCCATCCCCTCTTCTTCACACATCTGCTCAACAAATGCGTTGATCGCCACGCTCTTGCAGCTTCTATACGTTGCCCCCTTTCCTCCCATTACTGGCAAAATTCCTGAGAGAAACTCCTGTAGAACCGATAACGCTCAAACGGCACAATCCTTCTCGGCCAACAGTATGCCTCAAACTTGTCCAACACCGGCTGGATCTCCTCTGTGTCTGTTCCGGGGCTCCACTCCAACGTGGAGTACACTTGCCTCGCCGAAGCTCCAATCACTGTTAGCAAGGTTGACACCTATAACGGCTCGGTTTTATTGCTCAACCCGGTCGCACGTGCGTAATACAATGCTTCCAAGTTTGCAACCATTCACTCCACAGCTCTGCCGCTGCTAAATTGTGAATGTCAAGCAGCCCCGATGCCAGTAGTAAAGATGCGTATGCCATGTTTACTTAGTTTCCGCTGACACCATGTAAAGTTACACGTTTGAATACGATTTAATATCTCTGATTGACAGTGTGTAACAACATGGCTCGAACCAACTTCTCGTCGGGGACATACAGTATTTTAGTCACATGGGGAGCATACCTTATTTCATTTATATATACATTCGTCTTATGCTCAGCTCATCACTCTGTGTCAGGCTATAGGCGGTATATGGCTAGAGTATTGTCGAGCTTGGGTGGAGCGTTACAATTAGATGCTGGTGTAGCGCTGGTTTAGGTCTAGGTCCTATTGGTTATTTTGTGACGCTTATACAAAATAGGAGACCTTAAAGTCGGTGCGTCTATTAGTTGTGTGGGCAATCTTTTTTAGTTCAGCATATCTCTGCGAGAAGTAACTGCCCGGGTGATCCCACGATACGCTGCTCTGTCTACCGTTCGTCTCCCTGCCCTCACGATGCCGTCTTCCAACCAGTCGCTGATGTCAGGCTCCCGTCTTCTCCTTGGTTTTCCCCTTCCTCACTTTCCCTCCACTTTGCCTTCTAATATTGTTTTCTCTAAGGAATCGTGTCTTTTGATGTGGCCAAAATAACTCAGTTTTAGTCCTCTTATTCTATTCACTAGTTGGCAGTTCTTTATGTCTATTTTTAAATATATCTGCGTTGGTTGTTTTTGTTATCCATGGCACTCTTAGGACTTTTCTATAATATTTCATCTCAAACGCTTGAATTCTTCTCATGAATTCTTTGTTCAGTGTCCACGTTCGCTCCCGTACAGAGGTGTTGGGGGAAACGCAAGTTTTTAAAATTCTTATCTTCGCTCGTATGTTTTGGCCTTTCCATACATTTTTCAGATTATTTGGTTTCTGTGTTGCTATGGCGGTTCTTCTTCTGATCTCTGATGTTGTCTTGCCGTCTTCCTGTAGTCTTGCTCCAAGGTATTCGTAGTGGTTCACATTTTCAACTTGCTCCCCGTTGATTGCAATTTCTGTTTTTTCAATGCATCTGTCCATGTCCATGGTCTTTGTTTTTGTGTGGGCATATGTGGGTTAAATTACGCAGGCATGGAGAGAAGATGCTTTCAAAATGAGTCGAGTGATTGTTTGTTAATTAAGTGTTGTGTACATTCGTTCCATGATTTGATGGTGCTTGGAAAGAATGAGTGCTTGTATTGTCGATGCGGGTGAATGTCTGGAAGTGGCGATAGCCTCTGAAGCGAGTTGATGCGTCGATAAGTGAAGTTGTTATGTCCACTTAGTTATTCCTCGTGCGGTAATCAATTTCCGTTTGAAGAAATCTATTAAAACTGGACAATATCGTATCCATCCCGAAATCCATGACATCCGTATTGCGTGCGGGATATGGATACGATGTGACATGTTGACTGTCAGCGGAATTTATAGTTGTCGTCCATGTAGGCCCTTACATACCTGTCAATACAGTTATGTAGAAACAATAACAACCACGAACTAACTAAGACTTTTTACGACGATTCTTCAGTGTTCTTGTGATTATGTTACGTTAGATCGAACTGATCGTTTAACTACGCGTCACCGGAACTGTGCGAGTTCCCGCGCCTTGTATGCTGACCTGCCGAGACAGTTGCGTATTTCGAAGAAAGGTTGCATTTGTTCTTAACTACAAATACTACTGCAGTGGACGACGCGGAACGGCGTAAATCAATTTTTCTCACCGAAGGGAAGGGATATTTGTGAAGTGCTGTCTGATCTGTTTAGTCCAGAAAAACCGGCTCCAAAAACGTTAGAGCAAACTCTCACAAAAGCTGAAAAACCACTTTGAATCACTGCCCAACAAAATGGTTGAATCGTTCAAATTTTGGACGAGGGTTCAAAAGGAGGGTGAAAGCATCGTGGAGTATAATTTGGCGATTAAGAAGTTAAGCGTACATGCAAATTTCCCGGACCTTAATCGTTGGTTGAGACATAGTTTCGTAACAGGCTTAAACCGTAGTCATGCATTCGTACTGGAATGGTACTCGACTGTACTCTATAAAAATCTGACAACGTGTATTGTAACGGAACTGTTTAATTACTCATGTCAACATCGTGGTACATCTGGGCGGAAGTGCTTTCCGTATCCCGGCTAACAGATCTTTCTAGAACAATGCTATGCCATCTATATGTATAATAATGAAATCTGCATTTGGGGGACTTCCGGTGGTGAATTGATTTGAATTTGGTGCAGCAAACTTGCGAAAATATAAGGATATTTGATCAAGATAAGTGATATTATTGAGCGTATAGCATACATAACGTAATTATAGATATATATTAAGCAATATTTTTTGTTAAAAGTTAGCTAGAGGGAGTAATCTAGGGTAGATTAAAAGTAGGCGATTTGCGAGCGATAATTGGGGACGTTAATGTAATCGGAACGTTGTTTACAAAGTAGGTCACTGGCGAAGTTAGCGTACCGTGAACGACAATAGAATAGCGTTATTTGAGATAATCGGTGTAGTTAGATGAGTAATTAAAACCTGAAATAACAATCTTTTAAAGTGTATAATAGTACACAGGAAACAGTCTTTGTAAAGACTACCTTGTATCTAAGCCTAACTTGAATACATTGTCATCGACATCGTAACTAGGTAAGGCACGGTGTGTCACTGTGTGTTAACAAATATAACTAACTATAACCTAAACAATCTGGTGTAAATTGTACACAGAAAAGTCTTTTCAAAGACTACATAAAACTACTTTGAACATAAATAAATTCTGATATGGCACCTTGCAAGCGGCAACTCAGGGCAAAACGACACCTAGTTTGCAACGACTGCCAGAGCTGGGTGGATTTTGCGTTGTCTGGCTGTCCAAAATCATGGGCAGAGACCAAAGATGACGGATTCACCTTTCGGTGTATGGGGTGTTTGAGGGTGGAATGTCTGATGATGGAGGTGTGTAAGTTGACGGATATAGTGAAGGAGATGGAGGCGAGACTCAACATAGAAATAGATGGAGCAGAGAGGGATGACGCGGAGAGAGTTGATAATTCTACAACACAGAAGGAGCAGAGTTGTGACACGGAGACTGAAGAAAGGAGACTGAGAGGAAGGAAGGTGACCGGTGTGAAGGAACAAGACATTGAGAAAACAGAGGGACGGAGGAAAAGTGTTCGGCAGAGGAAAAGAAAACGGGCCAGTGGGGATAGATCAGCAGGTAGTCAGGCTGTAGAGAACGAGGAGAGACACGACAGCGATACAGGTGGTGAAGAGGTAGATACCACAGAGGCAGTTGGTAAGACTGTGAGACAGAAGACTGATGGAAGAAGACAGAGTGCGTGAAGGTGCCAGGGGAGAAAGTGACCGTAGTGAAGGAGGTAGCCGGGGAAAAGGGACGGGAGAGGAGAGAAGAAAATGTGATGGGAGGAAAGAAGAAGGGACGAAAGGAAGTGAGAGTAAATGTGCTAGAAGAGAAGATGACAGGAGGAAAGGGGACAAGAGAAAACGCGACAGGAAAGAAGGGAATGGAAGAGAATGTGACAGGAGAGAAGACGACAAGAGGAAAAGACAACAACCAGACATATGCAAACCGGAGGAGCTACTCCGAGGCAGTGATTGAGGGGGCAAGGAGAAAAGAGAGTGTTTATGGGCGATTCAATTCTGAGAAAAACAGACAAGACTTTATGCGAGGGGAAGGACGTTGTTGTATGTCTACCGGGGGCTAGGATAGAGCATGTGACCGAAAGGGTAGAGAAGGTATTGGGGCATGGCAAGGGAGGGTCTATACTAGTACACGTTGGGACAAACAATGCAGACAAGGAGGGAACAACTGGTATAGTTCAGAAGTACAGACATCTAGTGAGGAAGCTAAAGAAGACAAGAGTGGAACAGGTTATTCTCTCAGGAATTTTGCCAGTAATGGGAGGAAGGGGGGCAAGATACAGAAACTGTAAGAGGATGGCGATCAACGCACTAGTTGAGCAGATGTGTGAGGAAGAGGGCGTGGGATTCATAGATTTATGGGGGTACTTTGTTGGGAGAGAAGATATGTACATGAGAGATGGCCTCCATCTAAGTGGAAAGGGGGCAGCAGTATTCTCAGAGAATCTGCTGCGATCTGTTGACAGTGGGACAGGTTGCATCTATTTAAACTAAATTCGCAGGGGGGACTCGCAGAGAAGCCTGAAACTGGAGGCATAGATAAAGGCAGCAACAATAATTCAGCAAAGAACAGTCTGGAAAACTGTTCTGAAGCTGGGTATAAATGTGTTTGTTTAAATGCAAGGAGTATAGTAAACAAAAGAAATGAACTAAACATTATGGTAGAAGATATTGACCCTCACATAATAGGTATAACCGAATCATGGGCAACCACAGATATATCAGATGCCGAATTGGGACTGACAGGATATGTAATGTTTAGGAAAGATAGAATAGGAAGAAGGGGAGGTGGAGTTATTTTATATATTAAAGAATCTATCCAGGCTTATGAAATAAAATTAGACAGAGAAGCAGATTGCGAAGAAGCTGTTTGGTGTAACATAGTTACAGGAAACTCAACGTTAACGGTTGGATTAGTTTATCGAAGTCCAAACATAAGCATAGAAAAGAATGAAAAAATACAAAACGCTATAAGTGAAGTGAGCAAACGGGACTGTGTTATTATGGGGGATTTTAACCATGGGCATATAAAATGGAAATCTCTACAGAGTATGGGTAGTGAGGACCACAAGTTTTTAGTTTTAGTACAAGATAGTTTCCTTTCTCAACATATGCTAGAACCAACCAGGGGAGAGAATGTGTTAGACTTAGTTTTGTCCTCACAGAATGAATTAGTTGACAATGTTAAATTATGTGACCCTCTGGGAAGTAGTGATCACAACCAGATACATTTTACCATCAAAGTAAAATCAGAAAGAAATAATAAAAAGCAGTTCAGGAGAAATTTCCATAAAGGAAGATATAAGGAAATGAGGAAATATTTAGCAAAGATAGACTGGAATAATACACTGAAGAATAATACAGCAACAGAATGCTGGAATATCTTAAAGAATGAAATAGCGTGCATCGTAGATAAATTTGTTCCCTTCAAAAAACAAGGGAAACGGACCAGAAAGAAATACTTATCGAAAGAAGCCATTAGAAAAATTAAGTATAAACAAATGATGTGGAAGTCATATAGACGTACTAGCAATGACGAAATAAGAAGCACTAAACCAAGCTACAGCTGAAATTAGAAATTCAAAGAGAAGCTATGAACATAAATTAGCTTGTAATATAAAACATGACAGCAAGAGTTTTTATGCGTATGTTCGAAGCAAACAGAAAGTTCAGGATAAGGTCGGTCCTCTAGAAGATAGCGCTGGAAATATAATATCAGAAGGATTCTTAATGGCAGAAGACCTAAAGGAGTATTTTAGTTCAGTGTTTACCAGAGAAGACACTAGTTCACTGCCAGTACCAGAGGCTAAGTTCAAGGGGGCAGAATCAGACTATTTAAGACAGTTAATTGTAACCCCAGAAATGGTAGCTAAGAAAATTAGGGCTATGAAGGAAAATAAATCACCTGGAGTGGATGGTATTCCACCCAAACTACTAGTGGAAATTGTAGAACAAATTAGCATACCGCTTGCAACAGTTTCAACTTGTCATTAGAAGAGGGAGTGGTTCCTTTAGAATGGAAAGAAGCAAACATTATACCGTTATTTAAAAAAGGTTCGAGAAACAAGTCAGAGAACTATAGACCAGTTAGTTTAACATCGGTGATTTGTAAATTATTCGAAAGACTAATTAAAGATCACATGGTGGATTTTCTTGTTAAACATAACTTGATAAACCCATCTCAACTTGGGTTTCTAAAAGCGAGGTCATGCTTAACAAATATGTTATGTTTTTTGGAAGATATCACTAAGTGGGTAGATGATGGATCACCAGTAGATATCATCTACTTAGATTTTCAAAAAGCTTTCGACAAAGTGCCACATCAGAGATTACTGCTTAAACTAAAAGCCCATGGCATAGAAAATGGTATAATTAACTGGATAAAAAAATGGCTGATTGACAGAAGACAACGGGTAGTTGTTGATGGGGAGGCTTCAAACTGGAAATCAGTTTAGAGGGGGTTCCACAGGGATCAGTACTGGGACCTATATTATTCTTAATATATATAAACGATTTGGACGATGATATAGCTAGCAAGGTGTTGAAATTTGCAGATGATACAAACGTGTTTAGAAGGATTAAAAGTGATGGGGATAGACAGCATTTACAAGATGATCTTGACAGGTTGATCAAATGGTCTGAAAAGTGGCAAATGTTGTTCAATTTTGGGAAATGTAAATGCCTCCACACAGGACATGGGAACGAATATGTAGAATATACAATGGGGGGAACTGTACTAAGTACTACTGTAAAAGAAAAAGACTTAGGGCTGACAATTAGTGCTGACATGAAGGTTTCAGAGCAGTGTGGAATTGCAGCTTCAAAGGGAAATCAAATCCTTGGATTGATTAGGCGAAATATAGCATATAAAGAAAAAGAACTAATAATACCGCTGTACAAAACAATAGTTAGGCCTCATTTAAAATATTGTATACAAGCGTGGAGGCCATACCGCAAGAAGGACATAGATATGCTAGAAAGAGTACAGAGGAGAGCGACTAAAATGATACAAAAACTGAGGGATCTTAGTTATGAAAAACGCCTAAAAGAATGTGGTTTAACAACACTAGAGACCAGAAGATTGAGAGGAGATCAGATAGAAGTGTTTAAAATATTGAATGGTTATGAAAATATTGATAGAAATATGTTTTTTTCAGTTAAGAAAGATAGAAAGACTAGAGGACATTAAGTTACATTAGTAAAGGAGCAGTGTAGATTAGACGTGAGAAAGTTCTCATTTTCACTAAGGACTGTGAATGAATGGAACAGATTATCTGTTGATTGTGTGGGTGCTAGTAGTGTGAATATGTTTAAAAATAAAATCGACACATACCTCAGAAGGGCTGGATATATGTAGATAAAAGGGTTGGACTCTCGATAAGCCAAAGGGCTTCCTTGTCCACCTGCCATCTAGAGTTAATTCTCTGGATGGCAATCTTGTTAAATCTTGTTAAAATTAACTATTTAACCGTAACTGGTGGAACTTAATGCGCCACATGGCGATACTATCACATCCCCCTTCTTTCAATGAAGTGACGTCTAACGATAGTACTATGCATACAAATTGTCTACAAAGCTAACTGCTAAGTAAGAAATAAAATGTCCAAAGAAGACGTGATGTCTCGTGGTAACGTGTCAATCTACAGGTACGCGCATTTCTAATTATGGTGTGAGCGAGTGTCTAAATAACTGCGTATCTGTCTCTATGAAACGTTCAAGAATATCTAGAGCTCAAGCCTGCGGGGTGGTCGCACACTTCTCCCCGACCTCGTCCGGTAGACGGGTTCTGGCGCGAACGAGACGCGCCTCTCCGGTCTCGGGGGTGGTGCTGATGGGACGACCTCGGGTGTGGCGTCCGCACTCTCTTCCGGTACGGGGTCTTGACGGATGGGTTGATCGACCGCTGGTCCGTCCTCGTGATCGCCCAGGAAGTAGTAACGCTCACCTGTCGTGCGAATGTGGCGTCGGTTTCGTCTCACAGTGCCCGCGTTGGGGCGTAGTACGTCGTATGATCTCGGTTCGTTACGCACCACTTTGACGATGGCTGGCTGCCAGGAGCCAGTGACGTGGTCGCGAACTCGTACATGCTGTTCTGGTCTTAGGTCTGCCAGCTGGCGTGTACCTCGCGACTCGTGGTAGAGCTTCTGGTCTTGTTGTCGCTCAAGCCAGCCGCTGCCGCACATCGTCTCGATCAGTGCGAGTGTTTCGTAACTGAGTGTGAATGTTCGTCTTTAGTCTTCGTGAGTAGAGGAGTTCCGCTGGTGACGGTAGCCGACTGTCTATCGGCGTCGTACGTAGTAATAGCAGTGCCATCGCCTTGTCCAGTCGTGTCGCCTCGGCCTTCTTCAACGTCCGCTTCACCGTTTGAATCTGTCTCTCTGCGAACCCGTTCGATTGGGGGAAATGGGGGCTTGACGTGATATGGTTGAATGCCCATTCCCTGGCGAACTGGCGGTACTCGTTACAGCTTTACTGCTGGCCGTTGTCGCTGATGACGGTGTCCGGTGGCCAGTGTTCACTGAAGATCTCCTTACTCAGCTCAATGACTGCGTGTCTTGTCACTGCTCCCTCTACCTTCCTCACAAACGAGAACTTTGAGTAGTAGTCGGTCACTATCAGGTAGTTACGTGTTCCGATGGAGAAAAGGTCGGTGCCCACTGTCTGCCATGGACGTGTTGGCACGTCGTGTTGCAACAGTGGTTCAGCCATCTGTGCTCGTTGCATCTCTTGGCACGCTCCGCACTTGTTCACCATGGACTCGATGTCAGTGTTCATCGTGCCCCAGTACACGCATGTGCGAGCTCGTAGGCGAGTCTTCTCGACCCCCTGGTGTGCCGCTTGCAGTTTCTTGAGTATACCAGGTTGTAACGTCTTGGGCACCACCACACATTCACCTTTAGAGATGATTCCATCTGCAACTGACAGCTCATCTCGGAACGCCCAGTACTTCCGGAGATTCGAAGGTACTTGGTTCCTCCTGTCGGGCCATCCTTTGACGATCACCGACTGTAGGACTGTCAACTCGGGCTCTTGCTGTGTCTCTAGGCGCATCGTCTCCAGTCGCGATATGGAGAACTGAACCGGGTGGAGTTGCTCATCTAGTTGTATCTGCTCATCGTTGTCACACGGCTGGCGGGACAGTGCATCGGCTAATAACATCTCCTTGCCCGGCCTGTACTTGATCTTGATCGCGTACGGCTGTACTCTCAAGAGCATCCGTTGGAGGCGCTGCGGAGCTGCCGCCAAGTTCTTCAAGTGTATCATCTCGAGTGGTTTATGGTCAGACTAGATGATGAAAGCCTTCCCGAACACATAAGTGTGGAACCTTTCACATCCGAAGACGACTGCTAGCATCTCTCGCTCAATGTTCGCGTACCTCTGTTCGCAGCCGCTGAGCGACTTACTCGCGAACGCAATCGGCTTTCCTCCTTGTAAGGGGACTGCACCCGACCCTCGGCTCGAAGCGTCGACTTGAATCACACTCTCTGTGTCCGGGTCGAAGTAGCTGAGGGTGATCTGACGACAGATTAGCGTCTTCGTCTTCTCGAAGGTCGCGTTGTGTGATTGTGTCCACACAAAGTCTGCGTCTTTCTTCACCAGGTCGCGTAGTGGTGCTGTGTGCTTGGGCAAGTTGGGTGTGAACGGTGACATATAGGTCGCGATGCCGAGGAACTCTTGTAGCTGTGTGACGTTCTCTGGTGTCTTCATCCCTTGGATGTCGGAGATCCTCTCTGGGTCTGGGTGGACACCTCGTGCGTCGAACACCAGTCCGAAGAACCTCATACTCGGCCGCTTTATCTCGCACTTCGCCAGGTTGAAGACTAACCCGTGCTGTCTAGCCGTTCTCATCAGGTGGTGCAGGTTCTCATCGTGTTCCTCTGCTGTCTTCCCGAAGACGCCGACGTCATCGGCGATGCCGATCGTCCCAGGGCATTGCTCGAGGATGCAGTCCATCCGTTCTTGGAATACGTCCTGGCTCAAGTTGAGTCCGAACGGCAACCTCTTGAAGCAGTACCGGCCGAAAGGGCTGTTGAAGGTCGTGAGACGCTTCGACTCTTCATCCAACTGTACCGACCAGTATCCGTGTCGTGCATCTAGCTTCGAAAATGTCACTGAGCCGGCTAACTTGTGCGTGATTTCGTCTAGCGTCGGAGTGTGGTAGTGAGGACGTTTGATGGTCTTGTTTAAGTCCTTCGGGTCTAGGCAGATGCGTAATCGTCCGTTTGACTTCCTGCTGTATACTATACTGGAGACCCAATCCGTAGGCTGTGTCACCTTCTCAATGACTCCGAGTTCCAGCATGTAATTTATCTCTCGTTGCACCTCGTCTTTCAGGTGTATCGCGCATCGTCTTGGCGCATGGATGACAGGGGTCACGTTGGGGTCAAGAGTGATGTGGAAGTCACCGCTGAACTTTCCAATTCCCTGGAATCGGTCCGGGTAACTTCTCAGCAGGTCTTCCTTCGATCTGATGACGTCGTCGTGTGATTTACGAGTGACCTCGCAGTGCATCGTCACGAGTTCCAGCGATCGACGCGATGGCAGCCCCATGATGACTGGGCCAGGCGTGTCGGCGACATAAAACTCCACCTCGCAACTCTTCTGGTTGTGCGCACATCGCAGTGTCATCGTCCCGTGTTGCGGGATGCGCTCGCCGTTGTACGCGGTCAGTACCATGGAATTCGTCCAGGTTTCCGGGGTACATTCGTCTGTATACCCGGAGAGGGAGAACGTTTCCCTGCGCCCCTGTGTCGACTTTGACTTTGAGGATCGCTGGCCTCTTCTTCGTCACGATGTCAAGAGACGCGAAGACTTCGTTGCGCGCGTCCTTCTGTGCGTAGATCGAGTCAAAAATTATAGTCTCGAAAGGTTCGTTGATCTGCTGCGCACTGTCTACGTTGTCGATTGTGGTCGGGTTGTCACCTCGACCTGCTGGTCTCCTTCTCGACGTTGACCTTCTAGCCGGGGTGTCGTGACGACGTGTCGGTCTGGAGCGTGCATCCGCTCTGCCGCGTCTCGTGTCGTTGGCCGTGCAGACCGCCTTCCAGTGATTGGCTCGGCCGCACGCCAAACACTTGCTGCCGTAAGCTGGGCAGCTGTCACGACCGGTGGGGTGTCTCCTCCCGCAATACTTGCAGGCTGACGTCTGACGGCTGTCTGAGTGCTGCTGTTGTCGTAAGTGGCGCTGCTGGCGGACGTGGTGGACGGTCGCTCCGTCTTTGAACATCTGCATGTTTGCCACCGTCGTCTCATAGGTCCTCGCGGTGTCCATCGCACTATCGAGGGTCATGGCCGCATCGCGCCCCAACAGCTTCTCCTGTACCTTCGGGTGTCTGACGCCCACGATCAACTGCTCTATCAGCCGCTCGTCAGTCTCTCTGGTGTCCCTGAATTGACACTTTTTTGCCTGCAGCTTGCACCGCGTCATAAATTCGTCTATGCTCTCGCCTGTCGCTTGCCTAT
Organism: Paraescarpia echinospica; assembly: GCA_020002185.1. Taxonomy (NCBI): domain Eukaryota; kingdom Metazoa; phylum Annelida; class Polychaeta; order Sabellida; family Siboglinidae; genus Paraescarpia; species Paraescarpia echinospica. Next base: position 65,706,510 of record CM034538.1, read on the forward strand.
ATTTCTGGAGGTGGAAGCGATTTAGTCGGAAGTTTGTTTTAGGCTCAATAGTTTTTTGAATCCATTCCACAACACATCTAGCTTTCCTTTGTTATCTTCCGAGATATTCCACGTATTATACATGCGTAGGCCTTCCTGGCCGACCCATAATAATACGTACGTCACCCGTGTGGCCTCATCTTTATTTGCTAGAGGGTCACTAAATATCAACTCGCAATACTGACGAAACTCATAGTAAGCATTTGGCAAATCTGCTGCCGACCAGTTCATGCGCGGAGGTTCAATGCCTGAAAGGTCTCCCATAATCGAAATGTAAGACAATTCACTTAGCAGGTCGCTGACAGCATTGATTCAGACTCAGACGTGCGTCGTTGTCGTTCAAAGTCTCATTTCTCGGTCGATCCCCAACGAAAGAGTGCCGCTTGGCGTCAGTTTGTATCTACAGGGTTCGTTGCCGGCTGCCACCATGGAATGGTACTCTACTGTACTCTATAATAATCTGACAACGTGTATTGTAACAGAACTGTTTAATTACTAATGTCAACATCGTGGCACATCTGGGCGGAAATGCCTTCCGTATCCCGGCTAACAGATCTTTCTAGAAAAATGCCATGCCATCTATATGTATAATAATGAACTATTTAACCGTAACTGGTGGAACATAATGCGCCTGATGGCGATACTATCACACGTACAAGAAAAAACTAAGTAACATGACGAAGTTAATGTTCGATAAAACTGTTGAAAGTCAAGGAACATGCAAGGCAGTTTCATTCGCCAGGCGGCGCCACGGTCGGTACATCAATCAGTGAGTGTCAATCGCGTGAGGTACGCCACAAAACCAAACAGGTTAACAGAAACGAGAATCAGCATCAACAGGCATTAGGACAACAATGCTGGCGTTGTTTTGGCAAACATGCTCCGCAGGCAAAGGCAGAGCGTTGCTTCCATTGTGAAAAAATGGGACATATCACAAAATCGAAAGTGTGTAAAGGCGAGTTACGTTTTCCTTCCGTGACTGAGGAAGCATCTGGGGAACAAGAAGACCACTTCGCAGTGTACAGCACGTACACAGTAGACGCACTGAAGAGCAATGGCATCAGGGCGCCCGTGTGCATTGACGGCATCAAGTTTGACATGCAGCTAGACACAGCAGCAGATGTGTCTTTGTTGGCAGAGAGCTTGTATCGCAAGCATTTTAATTACGTGCCATTACAACTGGCTTGTCTTGAAGACATGTGAGAACCAGAAAGTTGAACTGGCTCGTAATATCGTGGTGACGGTGCAATATGAAGATCAACAGGTACATCAATTACCGTTGATCATCACAAGAGGCTCAGACAAGGTGCATTGTTTGGTCTACATTGGCTAGAGCACATCAGGTTGGACTGGCATAAAGTATACCACATGAGATCTTCGGGGAAGGACTATATATGCTGACCACTGCGAAGATCTACGTTGAGAGCAACCAACCACCAACATTTGTCAAACCAGGTCAGTTCCGTATGCGTTGAAGCAGAAGGTGGAGGAGGAACTGGACAGGTTGGTGCAGACGAACGTGATTGATCCAATGCGTTACTCCGATTGGGCTACCCCGATAGTCCAACTCCTCAAAGCTGATGGTAAGGTTCGGGTGTGTGGAGACTACAAACTGACGGTGAACAGAGTGTCACATCTTGAACAGTACCCGATTCCAACGCTGGATGACCTGTGTGAGAAGTTGACAGGTGGTAAACAGCAACCTGGACCTGAGTCATGCCTATTCTTAACTTCCACTGGACGAGAAGTCAAAGGAGTATGTCACGATGAATACTCACAAAGGATTGTTTTGTTACGATTGCCTGCGGTATGACATCAGTTCGGCACCAGCTATTCTCCAGCGGACAATGGCAAACATCTTGCAGGGTATATTGCGAATCGCTGTGTACCTGGATGACATCATATTGACTGGTGCGATAAAGGCGCAACACCTTGAAACGCTTGATTTGGTCTTGGGAAGACTAGAAGAAGCAGGGTTGAGACTCAAGGGAGGAAAGTGCACATTTCTGGCAGACGATGTTGTGTACTTGGGTCACAAGATTGACCAACATGCATCCAGTAGAAGACAAGGTGGAGGCCATTCAGAAGGCGAGAGTTCCAGAGAATGTGTCGGAATTACAAGCATTCTTGGGTCTGCTGAATTACTACGGGAGATTTATGTGCAACCTGTCGACCATGCTAGTGCCATTGCACAAGTTGCTGTGCAAAGGAGAGAGGTGGTTCTGGAGACCACAACAGCAGCGGAGTTTCCAGAGAGCCAAATAATTCCTCCTGTTGGCTAAAGTGTTGGCGCACTATGATCCGACTAAGCCAATACTACTCCAGTGCGAAGCGTCGAATTACGAACTCGCCGCTGTGCTCTTGCACGTCATGGAAGACGGTACCGAGCGCCCAGTGAGATTTGCATCACGGACACATAACGCGGCAGAAAGAAATTACTCGCAGCTCGACAAGGAGGGAGCTGCAATAATGTTCGCGCTCAAGAAATTCAACAAGCAGCTCTATGGACGGTGTTTTGTGATCGTGACAGATCACAAGCCACTTGTGTCGCTGTTCGGTGAACTGAAACAAGTTCAGATCATGGCATCACCCCGCATACAACGGTGGGCTATCACTCTGCGTGGATACAATGGTGACTGTCTCAGTAGTTTGCAATTACCAGTGACGGTGAAGGAAGAATCAGAAGAACGCGTCTTCTTGATAGAGGAACTGTACTCTTCGCAAGTGAGCGCAGCGCAGATGAGTCACTGTACTGGTCGTGATCCTACGCTGGCGCATGTCCGTGAATACCTGATGCGTGGCTGGCCTGACGGAAAGGCCGACATCAAGATGGCACCATACCATTGTAGACGAGATGAGTTAAGTGTGCAAGACGGTTGTGTCTTGTGGGTACTAAACTGGTGATTCCACCACAACGCCGACAAGAAGTGTTACAAGAGTTACACCTTGCACATCCAGGAATCATCAGAATGAAGAGTCTTGTGCGGTGCCAGAGTGGTGATTCCACCACAATGTCGACAAGAAGTGTTGCACGAGTTACACCTTGCACATCCAGGAATCAGTACAATGAAGAGTCTTGTGGGGTGTCAGAGTGGTGTTTCCTCCACAATGCAGACAAAAAGTGTTGCACGAGTTACATCTTGCACATCCAGGAATCAGCAGAATGAAGAGTCTTGCACACAATCACGTGTGGTGGACACAGAGCTGAATGAAATGGTTCAGAAGTCTGACACATGCCAACTGCATAACAAGTCACCACATGCCGCTCCCCTACACCCATGGGAGTGGCCCGAAAAGTCGTGGACTGGCATCCACAACGATTATGCTGGACCGTTTCTCAGTAAGATATTGCTAGTAGCAGTGGGTGCTACCAATGAAATGAAACATGCGCTGGTCACGCCACTGCTTAAGAAGACTGGTCTTGATGCAAATGACATTACGCACTACCGCCCTATATGCAGTCTCAGCTTTGTGTCAAAGTTGTTGGAGAGGCATGACGCGGTTTTCTTCGCCTCTACATTGACGAAAACAAACTGCTTGACGCGTTCCAGAGCGCGCATCGTCCGCACCACAGCACCGACAACAGCAATCGGTGCTGTGGTACTACTCAGGCAAATGAAATCCATCACAGAACACTGGAGATAAAAATCAGCGATGCCATTTCTCGCCGGCAACGGTTGAGCTGTGGTGTGCCTCAGGGATCGGTTCTTGGTCCCTTACTGTTCACAATATACTGTATACCAATCACTGTCATATTCGCTAAACACCGCTTGAAATACCACATGTACGCCGATGACACTCAACTTAAACTAAAGGCCCTTGGCATAGGAAATGGTATAATAAACTGGATAGAACAATGGTTGATTGACAGAAGACAACGTGTAGTAGTTGATGGGGAGGCTTCAAACTGGAAATCAGTATTGAGTGGGGTACCACAGGGATCAGTATTAGGTCCTATATTATTCTTAATATATATCAACGATTTGGATGATGAAATAACAAGCAAGGTGTTGAAATTTGCGGATGATACAAAAGTGTTTAGAAGGATTAAAAGTGATGGAGATAGACAGCATTTACAAGATGATCTTGACAGGTTGATCAAATGGTCTGAAAAGTGGCAAATGCTGTTCAATTTTGGGAAATGTAAATGCCTCCACACAGGACATGGGAACGAAGAAGTAGAATATACAATGGGGGGTACTGTACTAAGTACTACTGTAAAAGAAAAGGACTTAGGGTTAACCATTAGTGCTGATATGAAGGTTTCAGAGCAGTGCGGAATTGCAGCTTCAAAGGGAAATCAAATCCTTGGATTAATTAGGCGAAACATAACGTATAAGGAAAAAGAGCTAATAATACCGCTGTACAAAACAATAGTTAGGCCTCATTTAGAATATTGTATTCAAGCGTGGAGGCCATATCGCAGGAAGGACATAGATATGCTAGAAAGAGTGCAGAGGAGAGCAACTAAAATGATACCAAAACTGAGGGATCTTAGTTACGAAATACGCCTAAAAATGCGGTTTAACAACACTAGAGACCAGGAGATTGAGAGGAGATCAGATAGAAGTGTTTAAAATATTGAAGGGTTATGAAAATATTGATAGAAATATTTTTTTCTCAGTTAAGAAAGATAGAAGGACTAGAGGACATGAACTTACATTGGCAAAGGAGCAGAGTAGATTGGATATAAGAAAGTTTTCATTTTCACAAAGGACTGTAAATGAATGGAACATATTACCTGCTGATTGTGTGGGTGCTAGTAGCGTGAATATGTTTAAAAATAAAATCGACACATACCTCAGACGGGCGGGATACACATAGATAAAAGGGTCGGACTCTCGATAAGCCAAAGGGCTTCCTTGTCCACCTGCCACCTAGAGTTAATTCTCTGGGTGGCAATCTTGTTAAATCTTGTTAAAAACTCTATGTCGAATTCCCACGTGATCAGCCCTGTGACGCAGACATTGCTACCCGCCGTATCGAACAATGCACTATCGACATAAAACGTTGGATGGCAAACCATCAACTGTTACTAAATTAGGCAAAGACCGAAACAATTGCCTTCTACGCACCTAACAACAAAGCGCCACCTGCGATTACGAGAGTCGACGTGTGTGGGTGTGACATAACGCCTCAGCCGACCGTACGAGACATCGGTGTTTTCTTGGACAGTCGGCTGGATATGTCGGTGCAAGTTGCTCGTACGTGCCAGGCGGCATATTTCCAGCTGCACAACATCGCCGAGATACGACATTGCTTGACCGCTGATGCATGTAAAACCATCGGTCATGCTCTGGTGACCTCAAAACTGGACTACGGTAATGCAGTGTTGCTTGGCATCGACGAGCGATTGCTACAAAAATTGCAACGGGTACAAAATTCAGCGACGCGTGTAGTAACGCAGCAACGACGCCGAGATCACCTCCACATCGCGCCTGTGTTGATCGCACTACACCGGTTGCCCGTTTGATGATGTATAACATACAAAATACTGGTGTTGACTTTCCGAGCGATGCACGACCTCGCGCCCGAATACATCGCTGATATGATTGTTAAATACACGAGCTTCGCTCCACCGGAAGCCGACTCCTGGGAGTACCCCGCCACAATTTAGAACGATATGGTCGGCGTGAGTAGTGAGAGAGGCCATCCTAATAAGCCACCGGGGGTGGCGGTGGCCCCATGGAGAAATTCTAAGATGGCGCCTGTCACGTGACCTACCTCCTAGCTGGGAAAGAAGTGGAAGTAGTGCCACCTGGTGGAATGTTATGGAGGTAGTGCCTCCTGCGGGAAGATGGGATGGATATGAGGTATTCACTTAAATAGGTGTGTATGAATGTGCGTGTATGAAAGAACTAACGAAACACAAGAGTATACGAGTGCACACGAATTTTATTGACAAAAATACAAGCGTAATGAGCATATGTATGCGTGTGTCATACATGAAACCGTGTTTTATTAACTGAAGACAAGAGGACGATGTGACATGACTTGCGGGTGACTGAACACCACGTCACCGGTCGTGAGCTTACGGGTCATTACGACCACGCCATTGGCTCGTATGGTGGTACGATTTACGGGTGACTGAACACCGCGCCAGAGGTCGTGAGCTTACGGGTGTCTGACCACCGCGCCATAGGCTCGAATGATTATGATGATACCTCCCTGTTAATGAAACACGGTACATGCACAATATGTCAACCACGTCGGTCCCATGATGACACAGTTATCCATTGTGCCGAAACACACACATCTTATTGCAATTGTTTAAGCCAATCAAATACACGGAAATCGCTACCAGATCAGTGCCGAGTCTTGTCGATCTCCAGCACGGTCTCGAACTCGGCGTAGGCGACGAGGTTCACAGTGGTCGTCAGTGCATCGCGGAAATGAATCTCGATGCGCAGGTTGCCCTTCTGTACCAGATGGAAGCAGCAGTCGTCGCACGCATTGGAGGTGAGTGAGATCCAAGCCGAAGAAGGTGTAGTCGTGTTGGAAGTCGGCGCGATGCAAGCCGTTCCCTTCGTCCTGCCACACCTTACCCGTCGAGGTGAACAGGTTGTGGTAGCACATGACGAGGAGGTCGTCCTCGAAATTGGGCTGGAAAGGTTTGGAGGGTATCCGTCGTCTGTCGACGTACACGGCGAGGAAGTTGATGTGGTTGTTTTTGGCATGGAACGGATTTTTGGCGTAAGTTCCGTTGTAGGCGTCGTTATCGATGCAGTACAGCACGATACATTTTGGAAGAGTGCCAAGGAAGAGATTATCGTGTGTGTGCGAGCGGGTACCTGTGGGTATGGAGTATACCTTGCAGTCGGCGGGTCGCATCGGATACTTGGCCGTGGTTTTTTCGAGGGCTTTGGTGAGAGCCAACTGCACGCCCGGATTCAGGGTGGCCTTCTTGGCTAACAGTGTGGCGTTGACTATCTATATCTTGTAGTCGGGGTTGGCGCCGCCGGCCATCAGCGCGAACGTATCCTTGCTGCGCACCAGACGTATCTTGACATCTACGCCGTTGATGAGGAATTTATCTTCGAGGAATAGCTCCACGTGGAGACGAACCGTCATGTCGACAACACGACTCCGAGCGATCATGTTGCGTTTGTTGACGAATCCAGCGTTGGCTGCATCGCCGGCGGCTATTTCGACGGCTTCCATGCGATTGCCGGTGTCCTTGTGCCACATCTGGCTCGTCAGTTGCGTCTCCTTGGCATCGTCTCCGT
>CM034538.1:65716274-65926274 GCA_020002185.1 Paraescarpia echinospica
GGTTAGATCTCCTTCATTCAAGCCTGCAAGGGAAGGTTCACAAGAAGCAAACATAGATGAAAGAGACAAACGACCGCAAAACACACCAGAGGAAGGGAGAGAGTGTGTATGTCAAGAACTTTGGCCCATGACTGCAATGGTCGATCGGGACGATCATTCATGTTACCGGTCTTGTGTCATATGCGGTAACACTCCATGACGGAAGAGAATGTTGAAGACACGTAGATCATCTCCGATTGCGTCGTGCGGACATGAATTCAGAGAGTCCGGTGTGTCATAGAGAAAAGGTTGACACTGAGACCGCACTGCGGAACTACTGCAAACCACCGAATCCTGTACTACAAAACAAAGAGGTACAAGTCACTGCATCAACTCCAGATGCACCCAATGCAAGTGTATCATCACAGCCGACTGTTGTCGAGCGTGATAGTTTTGTGACGGAGATTAGTGACACTGCTGTGTCAACACGCTCCAAGGAGTTGCCGCGTGTTACTACACGGGTATCTGGCAGATCTCGTGTTGCACCAGCTTGGCTAGCAGACTATGTCATGACCTAAGTGATCAGTGCGACCAAATGTCGAAGGCCAATAAGAATAACGGCCGTGGTCGTGCAGGGAATCTGGAGGTAGTCTACCCTTCAATTCCGTAGTTGTGATGATAATTAATCCGATAATAATTATGTTTCACAGCAGGTTGGTAAAGGACATTCATTCACAATGGCAATGGCTTAATTGGACTTTGAATGACAATGAACGTTATTAGCTATGAACTTATTATGTTTCGTGTTAGAGGGGAGGAAATGTGATGATGTTACGTTAGATCGAATTGATCGTTTAACTACGCGTCACCAGAACTGTGCGAGTCGCCGCGCCTTGTATGCCACGCCAATAAAGTTATTGTTATTTCACGTAGAATGTTGTCGTCTTTTTTTGGCCAAGTCGTAACATTTTGTCTCTTGTCTGCATACGCCAAAACGGCAAAAGGCAACTCAGCAGGCTTCAAGTCACCCGACATATCGTATACCGGCAGTATGCCGCGCATAATCGTGGCCATTCCTTAGAGTCGACAATATGTTCATACCTATTAATTAGCAAACCTACTGGCTTGGAAGACTCCAGAACGTTTCGCTTTTCGCGTTTCTATCTTACATGCCAACAGCCATTTCTCTCGCTGGCAATGGCGGCATTGACAAGATTGTGACGTCATCTAAAATACCGCGTCGAAATTGACCAGTTATGTCGGAAAACGGGTCGAACCGCGGAGATGAGACAAAGGACAATGTAGGTAATGTTCTCTTTGAAAAGCGTTAGGTGCTTTCGCTCATGATTCGGAAACAACAAAGGGAACACAATTTTCACTTAAGGTCTTAATACACCACGCGCCACAGTTATGTTGTGTTTTTCTCCGCAATCTAATAGTCGGTTACGATTGCGCGTCGAATGATTCATTTGACTTAAATGCATGCAGATGCATACATTTGAGGAAACGCCTGTTTTAACGATCATCCATTCAATCCGGGTATTAGCAAAAAGTTCACAGAATCAATTGTACTTCATACCAATTGCTGACTTTATTGTGGGAACCAGGCGGGCGCCCACCTTTGAAGAACAATTCAAGGAGCGATCGGTGAGCCACGCCTTCGATATTGTTCGTATTTACTATTTGAATATTCAAAACAATATCAACGTTTCATGGGCGAAATATTTAAATTGCGACCAATGATTCAGGTTTATTAAAACGGACCCAGTCAGTTTCTCTACCCGGAATTAGTGGGCATAGTAACCTGTAACAGGAAGTCTGCTCTGTTGTACATGGGAAATGGGACATCGTTGAACATCAGATATGCGCAACAGTAAATTAAAAAAGTACATTTTAGGCTTTCTGCAGACACTTTCTTTTCCGTTTCATAAACTGTATAAACAAACTAGATAAATTTTCCATCGGTGCCGCGTTCCGCAGTATACAGAAGCCCCAAAATGTCAACAAAACGACACGACTTTCGCTAGTTTTTATGTTTCTTACAAAATCCAATACAGACACTTTGCAGCAATAATCTTAACATTTACCTTAACCACAAAATTCAACCAGTCGTGATACTTTTCAGTTTGTTTAGACAGTTTATGAAACGCAAAAATATGTTCTATCCATAAACAGTGTACATAGTTAGTAGATAATACTAAATATAACAGTTACATTTCGTGGTACATTTGCATACCGTGTATTAGGCTATACTATATAGTTCCGATGAAAAATGTAACAGTAGTAGTAACTGCTACAAATATAATAGTAATAATAATCCAAGACTAGTGATCCAGCCAGCTGCACAACGTTCCGTAAACCCTGGACCGCGTTGTATACAGTTGGCCCGCGAGACCCCCTCCGAAAGTATAAATATTGAGAAAAAACGGATTGGGAATATAATTTTTGATTTGTTGGTTTCGACTCTATTGTTGAATCTAGGCAACGTGAGATTAATTTGGAGTTGCGTCGTCAACCCATTTTCATGCTGGGACAGTTAGGCCTACTGTTGTACGAAACGTGTCTTGATCAACATGTATGTTGTGCGCGTTTAATTAATTCTGCGCAAGTGTCCGATGGCGCTGCGTAGATAGTTGGTCGTTACGCATTTTTATATATATATTTTTTTTTTTGAATTGAATTGAATTTTATTCAACATAACATACATACATACATACATATACAGCATAATTCCTATAATGCATACTAAATAAAAAATAATATAGTATATAATATATTGAAATGTTGAAAGGAAAAAATGCAAGAAGTGCAATACTTATAGTTAGCATTTCCCTTTCCATAATACATGTACTTAATTTAAAAGATAATTTGACGAATGAGGTACATGAAGTATAATTTAATACTCCTTATTTTAACATAGGATTTATACATGCTAATAAGCATGTTTTACTAATTATAGACAATGCAGACTTGATGACATCAGTCATCAGACAGGAACAAGTATCTTTGATGTAGGTAAATTTGACACATAAAAGGATTTGAACATGATGAACAAATGAGTAAAAAAAAAAAAATATATATATATATATATTTTTTTTTTTTTAAGAATTCGAAGAGTACATAATGTATTTATTGACCAATAGGAATAAGTATCGTTGATGTAAGAATACTTTATACAAAATTAAGATTTGAATACGATTATAGCGATAAAATAAAATGTACTATATATTGTATTTACTGACCAGTAGTGATCTATACCTTTTCTTAAAGGCAATTACATTAGTGCAATTTTTGATATTTGTATTTAAACAATTCCACATATTTACACCTTTTATACTGATACACATCGCTTTCAGAGTTATTAGTTAATCTTGAATTTTATTTTGTATCGAAGGCATTCGATTGATAAATTATCGATGGCACCGCTCTATTACCCTACCCTTCTTCAAGAATCCAGGGGCATGCACGGATTATCTAATCATTAGTTTGTTAAAATTACATTTTATGTTGTGTTAAGATCGTCTCTACGCTATTCGGCCAAGATACACTATTCGGCCAAGAATACCATAATATCAATGTTATTGAGATATAGTATTCTTGACTCGGCTCCGAAGACCGTTCAAGCCCTTGTTACATCAACGTTAGCTATAGTGTTGTATTAAATTAATACTCTGTGAGTCTTTTATTGCTGCGATCCCGAAAACTATGGCATCTTCTGAAAAGAAATGTTGAACTGATACTTCTGGCAAACGATTGTTTACTAGGAGTATAATTTCTTTTTTGGGTATCGCGAATACGATCAAAAAGCCACGTGTCTTATTTGCCGCGATGTCGTCGCTGAGATGAAGATATACAATGTGAAACGATATTACGACTCGAAACATAAGAAGGATTTTGACAGACCTTACCCGGATAACGGTGAGCGGCTGAACGAATTCAAGAAACGCTTTGATGCATATGTGGGCAAAACGAAGTGAGTGTCGGTTTTTGCTCAATGTGCGAGTCATCTCAACGAAGCTAGCTATCGCATTTGTCACTCCACTGCGCAACACCAGGTGTCGCTTGCTCACGCCGAAGTGTTCAAGACGGCTTTCCTGGCTGATGCCGAAGTTAGGTTTGCGAGTTTTACAAACAAAGAGATAATTGTCAAACAGATTAGCAAACTGCCGCTGTCAGCCGACACGTTTGCTCATCGCTGTGATGATCTCAGTGACGTTTTAAAGAAACTGGAGTAAGCTGCGAGCCTGCCCTGCTTGGTCGATTGCACTTGACGAGAGCACATACAGAAATTATATTGTTCAGCTGCTGGCATCTGTGCGATACTTCGACAATGGCATTTCGGAAGACGTATTTCATTGAAAGGCACAACGACAACTGTGGACATTTGCAATGCATTACTGCAGTTCGATGAAGAGAACGAGTTAACATGGGACAACCTTGTTTTAGTTTTCACTGATGGTGCCTCAAGTATGCTTGGAAGTCGAGCTGGACTCGTCACGATGTTCTGACAACTAATCGGAAAGCCGAACCTGCTTTCTTATCATTGCATTATTCACCTGCAATCTTTGTGTGCAAAAGGAGGTTGCGACCTTCAAGAGACGGTGCAAATTGTTGTTGAGATCGTGAACGTAATTCGCGCCCGTGCTCTGAACCACCGAAGATTCCAGAATCACTTGGCCGCATTTGACGCAGAATACGGCGATGTTCTGTTTTATAACAGTGTACGCTGGCTCAGCCGTGATGCAGTGTTGGAGAGATTTGTTGCATTGTTTCCTCACATCATTAGCTTTCTTGAGGAAATCGGTCGTCTTGTCGCTAAGCTGGACACTCAGTTTCAAATTCGGCTCTGCGTCTTGGCAGACATATTTTGACACTTGAACAAGTTGAACATGTTTTCCAGGGTAGGCAGAAGCTGCTGTGTAATCTGTGCCAAGCACTAAAGGGGTTTAGCGGCAAGGTTTCTCTCTTCAAAATTCACGCAGAGAATAGAAACTTTCTGCATTTCCTGTTCACGAGAGAAGTTTGCGGCGAAGACGATGAGCGCGCGGAAGGCGCCAAGCAGGTGCTTGTCGGTGTGTTGGAGAGTCAGCAGTCAGCCTTCAATGAGCGATTCGTCGACTTCGCTTCTATCGATGACGTGTGTTGCTTTTTTGCCAGTCCATTTACTGCCCAACCTGAAGTGTGTCATAAGTTGTCGCAGACGTTCGGTGTCGATGAAGCTATATTGCAAGAGGACGTCATCGACTTCCAAGTTGTGCCGGGCTTGAAAGAAGAGTTTCTCGCTGAAAAGGACGACCTGGTGCTGTTCTGGTCTACGAAAGTGCCGGTTGATTATCGAGGAACATACAACACCACCTTCTCACTAACTTGTTCTTGTCGATGTGCTGGACCGTCGTCATTGACAGTGTACTTTCTGAATATTACTTTTAGAGAGTGTGATTTTGTAATTGTCTGAGTGCATTTCATACAAACATAAATCGTTGTGTATGAGTACATATACATAAATGTATAGTTGTGTTCCTTCCTTTAAAACGTTGGCCCGCACAGACCTAGCTGGAGAAGAAATGGCCCCTATTTCAAAAAATTTGCGGAACGCTGGTTTAACATGTCATACATCCTCACGCGCCAGGGGTCGCTGCTGCTGATTACGTCAGTGGCAGCCAGCAGTCCCCCCTGGCTGATCGCTTTGCGAAACTCTGAATTTAAGCTCGGCCTATGAAATCGCTCACTGGATCAGTGGAAGTCGGCAGGTCAGGTGTTCATAATAAAACTAATTTCAACCAACCGTGGCTCGTGTTACATGCAATGTTTAGGAAGTAGAAGCAATTATTCGAATACACAATACGGCTCAGCTGCCCGTGCTAATGGGCGAAAGGGGCCATTATATATTGGGATTACCAGAAGTCGTTTATCCGTCTTCAAATTGGGGCGGGTATCTGCGCTGTTCTCACGGGTGATGCAGTCGCGACTGGCGAAGTCAATTACTAGTTTGACTCAGCTAACGTCCGCACATTGCGTAGGGGATCTGCCAGGGCTAGTTTTGCACGGCAAACAGCCCTGGCTTGCGAGGATGATGTCATAACTCACAAGTACAACAGTTAGGGCTGTGAAGAGTGAGATTCATGCAAGACAACTGGTCATAAATCTACTGTAAATGCTAAAGGTTCCTATGAAATCATGCTGCTTGGAAATATTCATCTCTTATCCAAATCCTGTCTTCCTGCAAGACACTTTGGTCCTGGACATTCTAGTTGGTTGACCTCTTACAAACAGGATAAAGACTTACAGCAGAAGCGTAACAGAACCCAGAAGTTACTCAGCAAAGAACTGGATAAAATCATAATGTTATTCAGCGAACGTTTCCACCTTGTCCTGTTCTTTTGTCTCTTCTCGTACCACATCCACCCCTGATATATGTTCTGGAAACAAAATGTTTACATACCTGATAAATATTAGATTTGCTACCCACATTCCAAAACATTCATTAATATTTTCCTAATGTTTATTATATTTCATAAGTTGGAAAGAGTATACATTTTTTACTAAAAGAGCAAAACTAAATTTTTAAAATAATGCATTCCTTCGTGGGAATAGTGAACCTAGGAATAGCTACTCTACCTGAGTCTGTATTTATTTTGGTACATGTATCATTGTATACAATGTATTGCTGGATCGGTCAACACATTTATATTAGTGATCCAAGTTCGTGCATCGCATAATTCCGTGCCAAGGTAGTATTACCGCCATTTTTCTAAAACCTAAGACGTTTACATAGAATGATGACATTCCAACCACATTTACCCGTTGCTGCCCTCAGCTAAAGATAAACCTTAATCGATGCAATCACACAGAAGATAGCCAATGACACAAAAGGCTAAAGGGCACTGAACTGTCTGAGCAGGACGACGCACGAATTTAGGACACGTAAACCAGGCAATAACAACACGAATGAAGCACTATTAATACTAACTACTGAAACCGGTTACAATTATTTTCAATGCATGTATATAGAATGTCTAATTAACTAACTAGCACGTGTCGTTGTAACTGTAAGAGAGAATCTCAAATGTTTAGGTTAGTATGCTCCCACGACTGCATTCATTCCCGGAGCGGCAGTGCCAGGGCAGTGCCAGTGGCCATCGCCAGTGGCTACGCACGATTCGATTGTCGTTAGGCAAATAACTTTATTTTAACAGCGTGATTGACATAACAAGCAAGCCTATGTATTTGCAAACTAACTATGTGTGCACTTAGCTACATGTCAGTGCTTATATTTAATCAAAACCAGACTTTATCGTCCACATACCTCATTTGTTTACCCTGTCTGCGTGTTTACTGTTCGCAACATGTGCGAGACATCGTTTATAATCTCGTCGACAGGAGAGTTCGATCGGAAGGTAAAAATAGATTAACATCTTGGGAAGCCCCATCTGGGAAGCCCCATCTTCGTTGTTTGTTAGCAAATGCATCATTTATAAAAAAAATAAAGCATTAAATCACACAAAGTGACGCATATGATAGCAAGTATACTAATAAGCAAATATTGTTCATGGTGTACATTAATTTTCATAAAATGTGTTAAAATGGTAATTAACTCAGAATGCAACTTTTTATTATTATTATTATTACTACTAGCATTTCTGTAGCGCCATATCTCATCATCACACTTTATAAAACGTACATGGAAACAAATATAAAATATATATGTATAAGGATGTCGGTAAATATAATAATTATTAAGATTTACAACTTTAAACGATGTTTGGCTGGCGATACACATTCAACATACTGTATTATAATGTTAACAACGTTATACTAATCAATACTAATTAATGATAACAGACAAGATTGCTGGAAGTGTGGTTGCGCACACGAGCGTACTTGTGTGTGCGCACGTGTTTGCGTGCTGCGTGCGTGCATGCGTGCGTGCGTTCGAATGTGTGTGTGTGTGGTGTGTGTGTATATATATGTGTGTGTGTGTGTGTGTGTGTGTGTGTGTGTGTGTGTGTGTGTGTGTGTGTGTGTGTGTGTGTGTGTGTGTGTGTGTGTGTGCGTGTGCATGCTCGCGCGCTTGTGCGTGCTTGTGTGTGTATGTGTAGATTGTACGTATGGGGAGATTGCGTGCGTGCATGTGCGCGTGTGTGCGTGCGCGTAGTCCTGGGGTGCTTATGGAAGAGTTGCATTTCGTTGCATCCAAACACGACATAGATGTCTTGAACCATTCCGTTTCTTTTTCCTCTTCGGCGTTCGCTCATACTGGGACTTCGGTTGTTCGAATGAAATTTTCCTTTTAATTGAACCACCAACTACCAATTTCAAAACATTTTAAAAGCAAACTGTTGCGTGAAGGCTCTAGAAAATAATCCCAAGGACTACGTGACTGCCCGGGCTTTTGTGTATATGTTGCTGCATCGAGTGCTCGTAAATAAAGTCACAGGCCAACGTCACGTAGATAAAAGCTATGTTTGATGTGAGAAAAAAACTCACGGGAAAAGCAACGACGGTTTGATTTAATTCTTGATTATATTTTCAAGACAATTTCTCATTCCGTATAAAATAATATCATCCACTACTACCTCTGCCCAGTGGAAACGTTGACATATTGTGAACACTTAGGGGAAGGTGGGGACCTATGAGCCATTTTTTTTGTTTTCTGCAATAAACTAAACAACAACACATCTTTTAACATTAAAATTACTCTGTCACACACACGCGCTTGCGCACGCAGACACACACACACACACACACACACACACACACACACACAACACACAACACACTGAAAGGAACACCATTTTTATGCATCTCTAATTTGCAAATGCTGAGTAATTTTATACATTGTATTGTGTTTCGGTTTATCGGTGAAAACGTAAAAACAATCATCGATCCCACCTTCCCCTACTCCCGGTGTTCACAACGATCAGAATGTCGGAACGTGAGAGCGCTTTCTCAATGGCAGCGGCTTCTCGTGACGTTCTGGATACCTGTGCCTTCATTTCTCACGACTTTTCGTTTGTGATTTGATTTGTGACTTTATTTCTGACATCGACGCCAGCCGAAGAATGTGGGAAGAGGGTGCGATGGGAGCCTCCAGCACACTCGCTTTGCTTTGGGCGACCAGGTGGACGCCATCAACGTCCAAGTTGATGAAGTCATCAACGCAAACCTGTTTGTTGTGGAGAAAAACTCGCCCACTGATGTTGACGTAACTGAATCGGAGGAGAGTTTTCACAGTTGTAGAGGCATGCGTCCCCTGGCTATAATCGACACGGTCGCTCGCCTGCGGGAGTTGCAACGGGCAAGGATGCCGATGTATTTCTGCAAGCTCATCGTCACCTACCCAAAGTCGGCGCTCGGTACGATCACTGAATTGACCTACATACATCACGTGACTATTTCCTACAAAGTGGCTGGCGCACGTGTGATGCTGTCTGATATCACGTTGTATATTTTGTTGTTGTTTGTCCCGCCCCATAAGAACAAGAACAAAAACAAGAAAGTTTTATTCTGAATCGATATACAATCTGTATAAAATATCAGTTAACATAAACTATATATATAATATATAAGTGTACACGTATATTCATATATACTAGTGCCATGTAATTTCTATTAAAGGGGTCAGTGACTCCTATTAAGACACTACCGTCGCTTTCATAGGAGCCCATAAATGTTCTCATTCATTTTGTGAGTTTGCTGACCTCTTTGCTAGGAAATAGGTCACGTGAGGGATACAGCAAGTGTGCCGATAGATTGTGGTCGATAGATAGAACCTACGACGCACCCTCGCAAGCCAGGGGTCTTAGTAGTTGACTACACTAGCCCTGGAATTTATTCCACGCAATCTATGCATGTGAGGTGAATCATCTGTACTTCGTCCCACATGTTGTTGTCGTCCGATGATTCCTGGAATCGATCCAAATTCAAAGAGTGATTCGAGAAGATGTCAGTCATTACCCGTCTGACCAGCGACGAGAGGTCACGTCGGCTATTAACGCTAAGTGTCCCAAAACGCCCAACTCTGAAACGTCAAAAGACGATTGTATTAAAGATCGAATTATTACAATCTAACCATTTGCAACTACAGTGAACAACATCACGCATGTGGTTCACTCAGAATTTATTTCCAAACTGGGATATTGTAGTAAAATCTCATTGTTCCCAGTGGCTGACATATTGAGACATGCCCGGATGATTAACTGATAAGCACCTAGAGCGTCTTTGACCATGACGCTGCGGTGACGCGTCGAATGCCCCTGCCGCTGGCTCGTGTGGACGTGGAATAAGGCTTGCTCGCATCCGATAGTATGGTTATTGTGTTACCGTGCAGTGCGTCCGACGGTGTCTCGATATTTCGATTTTATCTGAATATTGACTTACCGCTAAAGTTTTAGACTTCTTAATTTGTAAATGTCTTATCATGGGTAATCCGAAAAGGCACGATCATTCATGGTAAAGAACAAATTGAACAAACGGTGGATTGCAACATGTATCAAATGAATATATGTTAGGTAGGAGACAGTTTATCCCTGGATTTAAAAAAAATAGATGAGTAATTTACCATTAGTTCACAAAGTAGACGCAGTTTCCAAAGATAGTAGCGCACAAGAGTGTAGTGAGCATGATCTTCAGCGACTTAGATTAACCTATTTCGTGTATCATACAATGTTGGCCTATAACCAACCGCTTCGATTCGAACATTGTACGGTTTTAAGTAAGAGTGGTTCCGTTTAGTGAGTGAATCCAACGTTAATCCAAATTGACTATAGTAGCCATTTTGTAGATTATAGCAACCGCAGTACCCACACCACATGTGCGGGGCAGGAGTGGATTGAACCAAAGTTAAAAACGCATAATATATTTTGACTTTGCTGCGACCATATGAGACCATCTCTTATATATTTACAGGCTTGACGCTATTACTCCACGTGGGCATGTTCATTACGACTGTCATCCTCTTCTCCGTCGGATATGACATTCTTCCAATGCATTTTACGTCACTTCCGCTCGACATTCGCTCGGATCACGACTATCTGCAGGTTCGTGGACACCATCATGATAATTAGTTTTTTGTTTGGTAATAACTTATTTGTTCCTTGAATGGATAGATTATTCGTTTTTTTGTTATTATTTAACATATTTACCTCTCAAGAACCTCGATTTTTCGTTCTGCCTATTTCGTGCTCCAGCTAGTGTCACGTGTGATGGGTACGGTTACAGTTCTGATTATGAAAAACGATACAGATTTATAACAATGCCGGTCCGTTTTGAACGTGAGCATTGTAGCGCTTTGAACCTAGGTTCAAAACGCTACCGCAGTGTTTTCGAGGATGGGTGTTTTAAAAGAAGCATTCTGTTCATAATCTTTCCGTTGTTATCTAATATAATTTTCCTGAGACTATAATAACTGTGTTGAAGGTATGTTTCCCGCCAAATTGTGTTCAGTAAGTCCATAACAATATTCGCAATTTGGAAAATACGACCCTGAGCTTGTTCAAATGGTAAACAAAACACCCAGTTAAAAAGCAAGCTTTATTGGAAATAATGCAGAGGCCAGCTGAATTAATCGCAACACTCTTTGATGTTCAACTATTATCCATTTTCCAACGTTCTACACGACAGACTTCCTGTTACAAATTACGAAGCTGGCTAATCCCTAGTAGAGGAATATACTATCTCCCTTTACACTAACTGCACCGGCGCTAAATAGGAGCATTACTGTGTATTGCCAACCAGGGTCTGGCGTGGGTGCATAAGGCGGAGAAGACGAAGTTTGTCAACAATATGGAGGATCGCGTGACCGGACAGGCGGCGCGCAGCACGAGAGCGGAAGCGATGGAGCTGTACTTCGAGCAGCCGGGCGGGAACGTGTTCACGAGAGAGAACCTGCATAAGATACGGGAGGTGACGAATCTGTTCGCGCAGCACCCCGAGTTCCTCAAGTCGTTCTGCTACTTGGGAGAAGATGGCAAGTGCGTCGCGCCGTACTCCATCGTCCTCTACTTTGACGAGTTCGAGAAGCGGATGCCTTCGTCGAACGCGTCTAACTTCGTCGACATTCCCAAAGTGTTGAGCATGGTGCAACAGTTTGCGCCGGCGTCGCTGCAGCGCTTCCTCGGTAAGGATGCCCTTATAACGCCGACTGAGGCGCACTCGGCCATCACTCGCGTGATCCTACTGTTCGGCAAGCCACTCGCCGGCTACAAAAACAAGTACGACAACAGTGAAGCTCAAGACGCGAAGATCACCGAGTTCATTCTGTCGGAGTTCAAGCCGGTCTTGGAGCGGGTGTTTACTTACCGGGCAGGCGAGATGAACTTCTTCTACAACAGTCTGTCGCTCTTTCTCAACAAGATCGACACGCAGGTGATGGCCGATCTTAAGCTGGCCATCGGTAGTCTTTGTTTCATCTTCGTCTTCATGCTGGTGCAGACGGGGTCGTTGTGGGTGACGAGTCTGGCGATGTTAAGCATCGTGACGTCGTTCTGTGGCGCCAACCTCTTCTACCGCATTGTTCTCGATTATCGCTACTTCGGCGCCTTCCACGTGCTCGCCGTCTTCATCATCCTCGCCATCGGCGCCGACGACACGTTCGTCTTCTTCGACACGTGGAAGCTGACGCGTCACTTCACCTACCCGACCCTCGCGCATCGGCTCTCCAACTGCTACCGCAAGGCCGGACTCGCCATGTTCTTCACGTCCGTCACGACGGCCGTCGCCTTCGGTCTCAGCGCCATCTCGCCCTTCCTTGGCATCTCGTCCTTCGGCATTTTTTCGGCGCTGCTTGTCTGCATTAACTACATGTCGGTCGTCACGTATTTCCCGGCTGTCGTCATCACGTACCACCTGTACTGGGAGTCGGCGACGTGCCTGTGTTGTCGGGTAGTGAAGGACGACGATGACAAGGATGACAACGATTCCAATGGCGGCTTCTCCGAGGAGGCGTTCATCAGCGGCCATCCGGCGATGAGGTTCTTCCGCGGTCCTTTCTTCACCTTCGTCACGAACCGCTACTCGCGCATCCTCATTCTGGCCTTCTTCTGCGTCCTCATTCCCTTCTCGCTCTACTTCTCGTCGATGCTCAAAGCCGATGAGGAAAAGGCCAGTATCACACACACACACACACACACACACACACACACACACACACACACACACACGTGCACTCACACGTGCATGCGTGAAAGAACGCTCATACCCATTTACATGGATATATGTCACACACGCACACACATGCAGATGTATGCACGCTCAAAGCTGGGAGCACGCACTCGAACATACACATGCGCGCGCACACACACGCACACACACACACACATGTTATGAACATTGCTTTCTATAAAAGGCTTTAATTGTGCAGCTTTGGCTCAACTGACCAAGAGTGTCAGACAGTGAAAGGGAAGTTTAGCGCCTTGTTGATGGCTTAACTTGTGCTGCTATGCGAACTGCGGTGCGAGAGATCAGTGTATATGTATTGCAATCGTGTGGAATATTTAATGCATGAGTTCTTCAAACAATAACTGTACCAACTTAGCCCACCAAAAGTTCTCGAAAACAATTTACAAGCCACCCCAAATTCTCATTCTGTGACATACAGATGAAATTCCTGGATGAGAAAAGTAACTTCGCCGCCTACCTGAGCAAGCGAGAAAAGGCGTTCAAGGCCCTGGGCGATGACAGAACGAGTCACGTGTACATCGTGTGGGGTCTCAAGAAACAGACTCTGAGTCCATGTCACCAGACGAACATCACTTGTTACGGAGAAACTGTATGGGACAACGACTTCGATATGAATCCGCCCGAGTCACAGAAAGCCATTGTGGTACGTCGGTGCGTCATGTGACTACGGATCACGTGACAACTTCACGGGCCTACGTCCAGCTTTTCCTTTGAACTATGATTACGTATTAATTTTTGTTTAATAATATTATTAATAGTGCTTGTACATTTACACTATCAATAGATTATTTTGCTCCATGTCCCCCTTTGTATCTAAGGTGTAACTACACTATTTCAGAAGGCAACGGGGACGTTGACGGAATATGAAAGGTACTTTTAATAAATGTGTCATTTCCAATTAGCTTGTTGAAAGTATACTGCTCGTCAAACTGTGTTTAGCAAGCCCGAAGAACGTTCGCAATTTGGAAGATACGATCCCGATAATGTTCAAATGGTAAACAAAGCATCCAGTTACAAAACAAGCTTTATTGGCAATATCGCCTAAGCGGACAGAGTTAACCGCAATACCCTTTGACGTTCAACGATTTCCCACGTTCATCACAGCAGACTTCCTGTTACGAGCTATGCCGGCTAATTCCGAGTAGAGGAACCGACTACATCGCTTTAACCTACCTGGTAATTTAATGATATACTCCAGATTGTAAGACAATACCATTTGTAACATTGTTGCTAGAACTGGTGCGACACGCTCAAGCTGCTTACGAAGCAAGAGGTGAAGCAACTGGGCATACGCATCAACATCGTCACCCACGAGAAAGAAGTTGACTGTTTCATTCACGATATCTTACATTTCCTGCAGGTACGAACTAGTTTCATTCAAGATATCTTACATTTCCTGCAGGTACGAACTAGTTTCATTCAAAATATCTTACATTTCCTGCAGGTACGAACTAGTTTCATTCAAGATATCTTACATTTCCTGCAGGTACGAACTTGTTTCCATAACGCGTCCGAAGTGTCTCCCAGAAATACAAACAGAATATGTTATTCCTCATGGTTCCCATGTTCGGAGGTGAAGTCTAGTGTTGTTGCACTGCCCTCGCTGTTATTGCTCTACACAACCATTCATACGCAATCCCTCCCTCCTCTTTTCATCTTTTCAGCCCCCATCAAACTTCCCTTCTCATTTTCCTTCCATCTCAGCTGTGGCCTCCCCTGTTTCCTACTGTCTCGATGTTTCTCCGCAACTGCTTTCGTTGGTAGGCTGCCCGACGAACAAACCACGTCAATATTTGAAATCAAACGAGTTTAGATTCACCGTAAATAAATACTAATCGAGAGGATATTAAGAAGACAGGTCGCGTGTGGCGTGCGTTCTGTGTTGTAGGAAGAAGAGCAGCGAGTTCGCGTGGACGATGCGACAGGAGCAAATGTGCGGGTGTACCCTAACAATACAGTGTTCCAATTTCCAATTGGAAAGAGGGAAGCTGATATTATTATGAAATACAATCCGCATATATACAAAAAACCGCTGCCGAAATGGTTCGATCGGTATTTTGAGGTAGGTAGGCCAATTAGTCGACACGTATATTATGCATATTTTGCGTTACCGTGCCATCCACGTTGCATTGTTGTACTTATTGTGTCGCCTTTCAAATCGCATTTTTTTTCAACTGTTAAACGATGACGTAATAGGTAGATTAATAAATTATGTGGCGATGTGCGTGCCTGGGTGGGTGGGTGGGTAATGGTGATTGGGTGGGGGAGTGGGTGGGTGGGCGTGTGTGGTGGTGTGTGGGTGGGTGGGTATGCGTATGCGTATGCGTGTGCGTGTGCGTGTGCGTGTGCGTGTGCGTGTGCGTGTGCGTGTGCGTGTGCGTGTGCGTGTGCGTGTGTGTGTGTAATTGAGTGAGGATGTGCGCAGTGCACTATCAACCCCAGGAAGCATAGGGGGCCTACAACTGTAAAGAGCACTATAAGGTGTTTTATACAATTTACACAAAACTCACATTTTATTATCGCAATTATCCCCAGCCGGGTCATTACCCGACTATTGATATTTCTAAATATTTCTTTTTTGCTCTTCCATTGGCGTTCAACTGTATATTAATGGGGGCAGTCTGGCAGTCTATCCTCCCGTCTGTCAGACTAATCAACGCACACTCGCCTCTTTCTATGTTTATTCGCCTCCGTCGATCATTGGCCTCTATTTAACCAACTGCCGATGCATTTAACAAAACACATACGCACAGAACGTCAGTTATTTATTGTAGTTATTGACGTAGATTTACTACGTGTTTGCTGCTGCTGGTAAGCCACACTCCAGAGGTCGCCACTCCGACTTTCCGTTCGCATTATCTGAAAATATTTAGCACGCCGGGACTGGGGTCTGCAGAAATGGCCAGCAGAAAGTTTAAGTTTAAGATAAAACGGTATGCAATGTTGATCACTGATGTGTTTTTCATGTTGCACTATGACTATCATATACTGTAGATTAAGTATTAGTCAGTAGTGTGCCTATGCAGATTGTCGTGGGCTTCTGGCTGCACAATGGCTTCAGAAGGGACCAGTCGCCCAACCGTTATCAACGCTACTACTCCTTGCTGGGAGAGGTGGAAGTGCCGGGAACAACCGTCGCCGTGCAGGTGCAACCTGGCGGCCAAGGTGACGTGATTGTCTTCATAATGATAATAATGTCGGCATTGATATAACGCCCGAATCCACTTGAAATAAAATGCTTTCGGGCGCTTTAAATAAAGCTGCATAAATTAAATAAAACTATAAAATATAGATTATTAAAAAATAACTGATATAAAAGAGCTGATTTAAACATAATAAATACTTATAATATACACATGAATAAAAGATTACGGATAAATCATTAGTATATAGCAATGTCATTAAAACGAGAGCATGACTCGATCACGTTACTCGTACGCCTGTTTAAAGTCGTTCCACAGTATGGCCGCGTGTCGGCTGAAACAACGTTCACCATAAGTTACAGTCCGTAGCACAGGTACGACGAGACGTGACTTCTCCGTTGATCTTAAGGTACGTGTTGGTTGGTGTTTCTGCACAATGTCACTCGTGTATGCCGGTTGCAATCCGTTGAGCACTTTATACGTACAGGTGTTGACCTTAAGGCGGAGCCGGTATTTCGCTGGCAGCCGATGTCCTGTTTGTTAGGCGAGCAGCGCAGTTCTGTATACGCTGCAATCGTATGACACCGTCTACCACCGCCTCCTGTTCTCGCAACCTTGGAGATAAGAGGATTACGATGAATACGCTTTTATGACACTGAACGGACATGGACATGTTGATAGCCACGCTATTAAGGTCACCCTCGGGACTGGATTAATGTGACCGGAATGGCGAGGTGACAGTATTAGAGGGATTAATTTTGTGTACTTTATAGAAATAATTGGGACTGTCTCGTTGCGAGGTGGCTGTATTACTGAGGTAAAGCGAGGTACGACTGTATAACGGCATTGATTCTAATAATAATAATAATAACAATAGTAACATTTATAAAGCGCAATATTCATAATATGCTCAAAGCGCTGTACAATCAAAATTCAATCACACGATTCAATGTAGATCATTAAAAACTGCAAAAAAGAAACGTCAGATAAAATGTAGAACAAACCAAAGTTAGTTATATTAAAACTATTAATTAAAGGCAAAACAATAAATAAAATTAGATAAATTATAAATTAGACTAATCATTACTCTATTTACATATATGCATACATATCTACATATTCACACACACACACACACACACACACACACACACACACACACACACACACACACACACACACACACACGCATACATAAATAAATTGTGTGTGTGTGTCATGTGTGTGTGTGTGTGTGTGTGTGTGTGTGTGTGTGTGTGTGTGTGTGTGTGTGTGTGTGTGTGTGTGTGTGTGTGTGTGTGCGTGTGTGAAATGTCAGCAGTATTCAGCTTTAAACATGTGCGTCTTTAGCGTCTTTCTGAACGCCGATAGACTTATGCTGCACTTGATAGCAATAGGCAGTGCATTCCACAGTCGAGGGCCATTCACACGAAAGGACCGGTCCCCGAAACTGACCAGCTTCGTTCGTGGAACTTCACGCAAATGTTGTTCAGATGAACGTGTGCATCCCGGATAGTGCCTGGGTAATAGGATAGCCAGTTACAGCGGCGCCGTCCCCTTCAGACATTGAAAAACATGAATAAGTATTTTAAAGTTGATTTGGCATTTGATTGGCAGCCCGTGTAATTCTTTTAGAATCGGAGTTATGTGGTCACGGCGAGGTGTGAACATGATGATTCTGGCTGCCATGTTTTGGATTCGCAGGAGTTTGTGTATGTGGTCACGTGGTAGTCCAGCCAGTAACGCGTTCCCGTAGTCCAATCTAGTTATAGCAGTGTCAAGCATAACCAACACAAAAACACAGCCACGGTCTGCTGCAGACAAAATGTCATTGCGTACTTTAAGTAGAGCTGTTTCAATTGATTGATCTTGTCGATACTCCGATTGAAACTGGTCGTGCAAGTTGTTCTCTTGCATTTGGACATTCAGCTGTTTTGCTACAACACGCTCGATTACTTTAGAGAGAAATGCCAGATTCGATATAGGTCGATAGTTCTGCAATGATTGTGGATTTAGTCTAGCCTTCTTGATTAGTGGCGATATATAGCCGATGTTATTTTTATTTGGAACAACGGACGACTGCATGGATGCAACAACTATGTGCGACAAAATGGACTGAAGTTCATCGATCGATTTTCTCACTTTTCGTGCATAGGTGCGTGTGAATCAACTAAGCTGACCAGCATATGATCGTATTGATCAACTAGTTCTTCTGAGTTCAACAAGTCATGATCTTCCGAGCGGAACAGTGGAATGTCTTGCCGAAAAGTCACTGCATCCATAGTGCGTAACTTGCGATATTTTATTTTCATCAAACCAGTGCGATATTGAACAATGTCTGTGTTGAAACTCACCGCAAAGTGGTCACAAAGGACCATGTTCGGTTCAAGTTCGTTCGTGCTGCGGGTCATGTGTACACCTAACGTGTGTCCTTTTCTGTGGGTTGGCCCGCGAACATGCAACACCATTACTGCATTCACAGAATTGATCAGTCGCCGCGCAGCAACATTTGTAGTGTTGTCAATATGAAAGTTCAAATCGCCCATGATCTTCTTCTTCCAGTCAACCAACCAACTTCAACATTTTGAAGATCACTGTTGGTATTTGCAGGTGATGCGCATCGGAATAGGTAGACAAGAGAAAGATAGAAGAAGATTGTTTGCAGCTGAAGAGATGGGTTTGTGGGGGGCTTGAACAGAGGAAAGAAATAATGCAATATGGATAGGGGAAGGGGGAGTGCTGGATTTGCTTACTGGGTACTGAAGTGGGCAGCAACCCTAGCCTTGAAGCAATCAAAGCTGGGAGCTGACACTACTGCCTCTGGAAGTCCATTCCAGTCTGGAATGTTCGTGGGAAAGAATGCAAATTTCATGTACTGTTCTGGAGGATGGTACCTGGAATGTCTTGCTGTGGTGAGGTCTAGATCTTCTGGTCGGTCAGTGCTGTCAGGTTTAGACTGGATATGTTTACGAGGCCATTTGAGATCTTGTAAAAACGTTGCGAGGCGGGCAATCTTCCTTCTTTTTTCTAACGTTTGTCATTCCAGTCTCGTCAGCATGGCGTTGACACTGGGTGTGTTTTGAAATTTCCCTAGGCAGATCCTGGCTGCACGTCGCTGCACTGCTTCGATCTTCCAGATGTCCTTTTTGGTGAAGGGATCCCATACCGTGCTTGCAAATCCTACTGATGGTCTGCTGAGTGCCTTGTAAGCCCGCCCTTTGATAGATGAAGATCCAATCTTCAAATTCCGCTTGAAAAAGCCAAGGGTTCTGTGTGCTTTTGAGCATATGCTTTTTATATACTGTTCCCATCTAAGACCACAGCTGATGGTGACACCTAAGTAATCAGAGGTTAACGTTTTATGGCATGCTGGTCGATGAAACGGTTCCATTCTTTAAAAAACACAGTAGTTAACAAGCCATTTTTTTCGCTCATGGCGGCGGGCGGTAAATGACAACGATTCTCATGGATGATGTAGGTGTTTTAAGCCGGCACTCGATGTGTTCAAACGATCGAAACGAGTCTGTATCCTGTTTGTGTAAGACGATTTCGGATTTATGGATAATAGCGACACCGCCCCCTTTGCCGGTAGGACGAGGCGTGTGCTTGATGGCATATCCATTTGTTACAATGTCTGTAATCACACTGGCGTCGCTCGAAGGCTTCAACCACGTTTCGCATATTGCCATCATGTCGAGATGGTTTTGAAGTATATGATCCGCAATGGCGAGTGTTTTGTTCCGACACGATTGTGCGTTAACGTAGCATACTCGTACGCCTTGATCGCGCTGTATGGTGACCTGTCTATACAGCGTTAAAGTTATTAAATTTGGTCAATTTCGGCTTGGCTGTGGCAAAGTCAGTAGTTCTCACAAAGAATAAATGAACGGAACAAATTATTTGCTGTGCAACATGTACATATGTCCATATAAACATTAAAGGAAAAAACATACAATTGAATAAAAATATAAGAGTATTGCAGAATGGGGTTTACCCTATGTAGACTCAGTCAAATCTATTATGAACATACAACATCTTAGTCCAATGTCGTCGTATCCTCGAGAGCCACTTTAAATCACTGCTGATGATTGAAGTTACCAGCTTATTACAAGAGGCATCAAGTCTCAGCATGAATTTATATACAACATTTCTAATCACAGCTTTACTATTCGCTACATGGTTTTCTACAAACGTGATGGAAGCACTGGCAATATTTAGGTTGTTGCAGTAATAATCGAAATACATTATTATATGCAACATGGAGATTATGCATACATGCTACTGTATAATTCCACCATAGCTGAGCAGTATACACTGGAGAGCAGAAAGTTCTGTGCAAAGTCAGCTTCACTTCTGTAGAACACATGCAATTTTTTCAGTAGCATATTACCCCTAGCGTATAGTTGTCGGCATTGCCGTGATATGTCCTTGTGATCTCGTAATGTATTAAAAATAAAGTGACCCAAATATTTTACATGATCAACTTCTCTGATTATTTCGCCATTGATCTTAAATGATGGCACATCACAATTTTTCATGTATTTGCTTTTGCGTATTAACACAGCACTTTTGTTAGAGTTGTATTTAATATCATGATTTTAACCCATAAGATCCACATACCTGCATCAGTTCAGACATATTCGTATATTTGAAGTACCGATGTTATAAATTTTGGTTTTAAACACACACACACACACACACACACACACACACACACAAACATATATATATATATATATATATATATATATATATATACAGTGTGTATACATCTATATATGTTTAAAACCAAATTTGATAACATCATAAGGGCGGGTCACACATAGATACAGGAAATGTCACTCTCGGTACCTCAACGGCTTTCTTTTCCACTTGCCACTCGGAGTTTGCTCTGGGTTGAAGTCTCGTTAATTTATTTTTAAAATATTGTTAAACACACGTTTCGTTCGGACCACACATCGTTTCCCAGTAATTACAAATTAATTCGTCAGACGTATTTATTCTTCACTTATGAACACTGTATTAATTAGTATACAAATATGAAGAATAGACAATCCTTTAATTTTCTTTTTCTGTGTCTACGTGTTTGCAGCTTTACAAAAGGCGTTCTACTATGGAACCCGACTAGCGTACGCCTCAATTTCCGTCAACATGTCCATCGGCGGCGACAATTTGAACTACATCCTAGGCTTAGACATGCTGGTGAATTGGAACAGCCTGTTGAATAAAAAGGTATGCGGCCGCCTGCAGTGTGTATTATAATAGGCTGCTTGTTAGAACAGGAATGTGCATGCCGGAATTAATAGAAGATATCAAAATGAGGAAGCCAAGGAAAATGATGTTGGTTGGGATCCGACTTGGACGGACAGGTTATATATGCGTGCGTACGTGTGTACGTGCGTGCGTGCGTGCGTGTGTGCGTGCGCGTGTGCATGCGTGCATGCGTGTGTGCGTGCGGGTGGTGTGTGGTGTGAGTGTGCGTGCGTGTGCGTGCGTGCGCGCGCGCGCGTGTGTGTTACAAGTAGTCATATGTTTGATATTACCGAAAATGTTCCCAGTCCGATTTGGAAATGGAAAAGTAAGAACAAATATAATATAATAACAATGTTTAATGTAGATATGTTGAGGTTCTTGGAACAACAATTCTGTTCATCCAATCTACCCATGGCTTACTGCAATAGCCATTCAAACTATATGATTTGTTGTCTATTTTTGCAATGTGACATACGTTGTCTGCCACTTTGTCTTACTAAAATTAACTTAGCACACTTAAAATCAATATTTAAGAAATGCAAATGGTGTCTAGTGCAAAGCGAGACAACAACGGTATGGCAACGGCATGTACAACAATGATTAATATGCACATTATTTACCACCAGAGATGTGTCCTAGCAAAATACGAGTTCGTTTTTTTTGCTGATGTGGAAATATGAGAATGGTCAACGTTACTCGGTTTCAGAAAGCTCCTATTCTTAAATCAGGAAACCCATACAATATATTTAGTTGTGATATCTTGTACTGGGCCCTTGTCATACACTGTACAACATTGGGGGTCACCTCAAGAGAACATAGGCTGTTGGTGTGGCTTTCAACTAATGATGTATTTGGATAATGTATAATACACACTTTGCTGATTTGCAAGTTAACGCTTTATGCACAGAATCGACCAAATGTATACAGCGTAGAACGTAAAAGTTATTGATTTTGGACGTGAGGACTATGGCGTGAAACCTCGATGCAAAATATATCACACATGTTAAAGTAACATGTATAGTCAAGTACACATGCGTACATAAATGATGATAGTGTGTTCCTTCGATTCTTTACTGTGAAACGAGTACATCGTTTATTACAGTATTTAACATTTATAATTACATCTAGAGCATTTCTGGAAGTATCAACTACTTACATATCTCGTCGAAGTAGTAAAATTATCATGGAATTTTCCGATTCACATTGTTCTATACGGATGACGTATAACACATACAAATATAAACCTGTCGTTGATTGATTTGTTAGAATATTACGTTGCAATATTACATAGTCTGGACATAACATGGTCGATCATTCACTACTTAATCTTTCCTGTGTACGTATTCTTGTCATATTACTTCACTGCAACAACGTTTCCAACACAAACCTTTTCATCTATTTTCCATTAACGCTGCATTAATTTGACCCCTTTGTTGATTTCTGAGATTGATGAGTTGTTACTTCCTCAGATGTCAGCGTGTCATCTTCTTTGTCTTTAGCTGTTTCATCTATGGTTATCTTTGGCCGTTTTGTTTT
The DNA here is from genome assembly GCA_020002185.1 of Paraescarpia echinospica. Taxonomy (NCBI): domain Eukaryota; kingdom Metazoa; phylum Annelida; class Polychaeta; order Sabellida; family Siboglinidae; genus Paraescarpia; species Paraescarpia echinospica. The sequence continues at coordinate 65,739,365 of CM034538.1, forward strand.
CCACGTGGTATAGCCTAGTCTCGTAGGAAGAAAGTCGTGATTCAATCATGACGTCTTAAAGATGTACTATGTAATAGTTGAATAGCATCACAGCATTGGACTCTTAAAGGTGACACGAACAGGTTGGTAAAAACGTTATAGTAAATAGAATATACACGGAGTAAGGCGATCATGGAATCAAAAAAATAAAATTAAAAATGTTTCATAAAATTATACAAATAAAGACGCTTCTCCACAAAGCGTCTAAAAATGTTACCTTCGGCTGTTTCCGTGAGCCTGATGTAATATGTGTCAAACAAGCTGGCGGATGGTCGCAGTTTGCCATGTTATTCCGCGGTTGTCGCATTGTTGCCTTCGATTAATGACAACTAGTCATAGTATATTGGATGACAACCATGAAAATGCTTCGGTGACTAGTTGTTCGTTTTCCAACGAACGCCAAAGACAACAAAATTTGTGGATTATAAACAGATAAATCGACTGAATTTTATTTTCATCGCCACCGATATCGCAACTTGGATGCAGCAGTTTGTAAATTCGAATAATACAATTACCAGTGACATGTCCCATCATCCTTACTATTGTCAAGAGAAGCACACAAAATCCGAAGTTTGACGTCCTCAAGACAACGAAGTGAAGCCAGACCCTGGCCTAGACGAAGCTACTTCATCTTTGACATTGGCGTTATTTTGAATGAGTCGAGGTAAGCTAAGAAGAGTGACAAATTCAGATTCAGATTCAGACTGTTTATTACCAAGTAGCATTTAAAATGTACGAGGAATTCTTGGCGTTGTGAAAATCGCATACGTAGCTGCGACTTATTCGCTAATATACACTACATTTGTATTTATCAGTTGTACTTGATAGATATGCTGTACATAGTCAACCGTATACAGTATACATCGCGTCCAATGGCAATGCTTAATTTCGTGACACATTTGTATTGTGTCGTTTTTTCTTCCGTCTGACTACTCCGGTAAATGTCTATGTTAAACGGCAGCTACCACTTGTAATACATCTGGTTGGCGTGTCATCATGTCATCATGTCATCATGTCATCATGTCATTCAATGTAAAAGTGTCAGAATAATATATGTTTTCACTATATTCACTACATCATCGTAATTACATAAATAACAAGGTGCAACTCAACTGTACGCTGAATAATTACTTTCTGCGCTGCAATTAAGGGAATACCTGTTAAGCTCAATCCAACAACAATTATTATTATATAGTATATACAAACAGTATGTGCTCAGATGCTAGTAATACCAATAAATATATGTTTTTTTATTATACTAATGTATAGTTGGTTTGTATTTCAGTATTGTCGATGCTGACAAATCAAGGGATGAGGAAACATTATCGTCTTCAACTCTTACATGTGAACCCTTTCACATTCTCCCCTGTGCATAGAACACACATGCATCAGATCGTGCTGAATGGGAATTTGGGACACTTGCTGTGAGAGAGCAGTCAAGCATACATGATTGTGTATCAACAAAATGAAATGGAATCTGACAACATAACTAATAACATTGCATACTTCATTGGACTGCAATAAAAACATAATAATTGTCATTAAGTTTTGTTTCTCAATACATTAGCTTAAGCAGATTCTTTAGAAACAAGTCACATTAAAAATTTTGATTTATTTCGTAAATCATCACATTAAAATTTGACATAACAAATGATGGATTGTCGGTCCCGCTTGTCAATACACATTGCATTGCGGTTATTGTGATGAATGTGTTCCCGTTAACGAACATGGGGATCGTCTTGTCATATGTGGATAACAACATCGCAGCAGCCCAACGGAATTATTTAATGTTTTCAAAAATCGAGCCGCCTTGAAATTTCTGAATCACTCCATGACAGCGACAGTGAAACCACTGGCTTCCACAATTCTGTCACTTGCGTGTATCGTATTATTGTTAACACTATTACAATATGATACAGTCATGCGTATCGTATTATTATTAATACTATTACAATATGATACAGTCATGCGTACGTATTATTGTTAATACTATTACAATATGATACAGTCATGCGTATCGTATTATTGTTAATACTATTACAATATGATACAGTCATGCGTATGGAAATTGTGTATCTGACGTTGAGGGTAGTCCGTGTGATTCTCATGAATGTATTGTCCATTCCCAATAAAACTGTGATGTTCGGTTCATGAATCTGAGTTATCGTTTGTTACCTGCAACGACGAATCTCAAAATGTTCCTTTTTACATCGTCGACATCATCATACATGTTATAAATGTTCCTTAGTGACGTCTATTGCCAGTGGTTCATAGCTGTACGCAACAGTCCTACAAGTCCTCACATTTGCACCATAACACTCGAGATCCGAATCAAAAAAATCAGTATTTATGTAAGTAATGGAGTTAGACAAGGATATATTTTATCCCCCTATTTGTTCAGTGTTTACGTGGATGGTTTATCCACTGTACTTATTGGTTGCAATGTAGGATGTTATGTAGAATATAATTGTGTAAATACTATTATGTATGCTGATGATCTTCCTGTATTTTGTCCGTCCAGCAGGGGATTACAGACCCTTCTCACCGTCTGTGATCAATATGGATTATCTCATGACATAAGGTACAATGCCAAAAAGAGTATGGTCATGATAATTAGAAAGAAGAGTTGTAAGAATGTTAAATTTCCACGTTTAATGTTTGGTAACGACAAACTATGTGAGGTAGAATCTGTAAAATATTTGGGTCATATCATTTCAAATAATATGCTAGATGACAGTGATATATTTAGACAACGTCGCCAGTTGTATGCACCAGGCAACATGATCATAAGAGAATGTCATATGAGTTTAAACGAAGTAACGAAAACACTGTTTACAACTTGTTGCTCACCCATGTCTACTGCCCGTCTATGGTGGAATTTTCATAACTATGCTTTCAGGAAATTGTATGTCTTTTACAACAATATATTTCGAATTATGACAGATACTGTAGTGCTACTGAAATGCTTGTTAACAATAATTTACCTAACTGTGCTGCTGTTATTAGAAATTTGACGTATAGATTTATAAGCCGACTGCAGTTCTCAAAACATATATTGATTCGTAACATTATGAATAGTGACTTGAAATACATGTCTAGAATATGGAAATACTGGTTCAATTCCCTGTATATACATTTTGTTGACGGGTGATTTTTCATTCTGTACATTGTAACTATTGTTTATAACACAACTATAGAACCATGATAATGTACTTGTATGTTGCATGGTGTCTGTGAATAAAGCAATTATTATTATTGTTATTACGCCTTGCCTTCCACGTTTACAGTGGTGAGACAGATTTGGGTTATGGCATATATTAAGTCATAGTACTTTTCTAAGCGACAATCAGGCACACCAATTCATTCGAAAATCGGTCAAATAAGCTGATTTTTACACATTAACCTGCGTGTATGATATTAACTAAGGAACCTGTCAGGCATTACACCTGTTTAAGTAGCATCATGTTAGTATATTTTTACGTGGCTAAAATATAAAATTTATGTTCATGTCATCTATAGCAGATCCGCGGAAAGGTTTTGCTGACCCTTCATTCACCGCATCATTCATGCCCAATAGGTGTTGCATAGCTGAATCCGTCTGGGTAGTGCCTCATGCACAGACGTCTTGCGGCGTCGCGTTAAGTGTCCCTCTCTTCACCGCATTAGCAGCTGCGATTTACAACTCAACACGTCCCATCGCATGGACGTTTTACATAGCCACATTCGTAGTAATGCCATGACGCCAACAACATTTTGTTGAACACAACCTTGTGTCATTATACCATATAAAAAAAATTACTCTAAATGTACTGACTCATCCGAGAAGCCGGCGTGTCTGCTGGATTTTGTCTTGTCTCACTCAATGATGACCTTAGAGAATGAGCTGACAATTGCAAAATTGTGAGTCATCTGATCGGACAGCATTACTGTAAAGAAATTATGTGACATGTGTAAAGTTGCCTGCGTCTTTGAGTAGTAGGCAATGCTCAGATCTTTGAAGAGATGGCACACGTAATTGATAGAAACAATATACCTGCACTATACACTCAGATTACGTCAAAACCGCCATGAGAACTGCGAAGTTCTAGCAATGGATTTGAACTCTTTCCGGGAGATTTTAAAATGCCCTCTGCGCGAACTTTTTAACATTCTCTTTCGCTCAATTCACATGCTTTCTTTCACTTATTTTCTGTTTTCTATCTTCCTTGATAATCTGGGCTGTTTTGGCACATTTCTGTGCCACGCGTTCCCTCTATTTGGTCACGTAATTCGCATCATTTCGTGAATTACGTTTCCTGTAGCGCACATGAGTATGTGCCAAATTTCGCGGCATTTTGCAGATATATGTCTTACCTATCCACACTAATACTAGATAACATATTATAACAGGAAACACAACTATTATTCTGAAATACCAAAATATGATTAATAATCTCTATCATCGTAGGTGACAGTACATTACAACTACAAGCTACAGAGAACACTCAAGAGAGATTATCTAATCACAGATTCAATAAATGCAAATACAATAGTAGCGAAATATGTTCTACGTTTTCCATTTGTGTTCTACGTTATCGATTACATTTTACGATATTTATCCTTTTCTCACAGAGGGGCAGGCAACTTTTGGCAAGCAGCAAGTCTGCTAGTCTTCACTTCAATTTAAACACAAAAATGATTCTTTGTAAGTGGACATATATTAGTAATTTCCCGATGAGAACATAAGTGATCTCATATGTGTTCAGTATCATGTGTGTTTATCAGGCATTTAGATACAAACAAAAACTTAGTTTTGTATGTGCTAGCTGAGAGATCCATCCACTAGCAGAACGACGTGTAAATCTAGCGCCGTCGGAAGGGTAGCGACACTCTTTTCCCATGAAATCACGAAGAACACGGATAACGTAAACACACATGGTATTTTCGACCCCTCTGAGGTCACGTCAGGTCTCCAAGGCCAAAAGTGCTCTTGTTTAACAAGAGATGTAATTAATCTACATACACCATATCAAATTATAAACCTGCGAACATTAATAACTGAGAAAACTGGATAACGTAGAACACATTCTTAACGAGGACGCTGCTATACTGCAGTTTATATGTTTTTTGACGACCGGAGAAGTTGATTTAACGTAAGGTTTTTATCGTTGGGTGATAGCATCATATGTTTGAGTTAAGGAGATGCAGTTTCTAGCCAGTTAGTGCTTTGTTGAAACTTACATAAACAAGCATATCATTGGATAACATAAAACACGTGATTTATGTGGACATTTGTTTTAATCCTGTGAAATAAATGACATGTGTTTATATAACGAAAGAGCATAAATCAGTTGGTATGTATACATTCAATATTTTAAGATTAGTTGTTAAAAGGGTAAACTTACAAAGTATTATCATTACGATAATGTTATTGCCCCGCATGTGCTGCGGACATGCCAAAATAGGCAGTTTTAGCACCTTTCTGCCACAAAAAGTCGTACATATTATCACATCACATAGGAAAATCAACTACGTCCACAAAAAGCACACCGAGCTCCACCCGAACGAGCTATTTTTATTGCTCTTAATACCACTCCAATGATTTGCTGGACCAAAGACATGTTTGGCTACTGGGGACATTTTCGGTAGTATCAACCATATGTTTGGCACTTCAGTGTGGTTTATTGTTGTTGTTGTTGTCAAAAAAATGTGTGATCCAGTATGTGGGTACATGTTAATGTTACCCTTATAAGGGTAACATTAACATGTACCCACATACATGGCTTGCACCTTGAAAAGTAACGCTTTTGTTTGTTTAGAAATTCTCTTTTGGGTTCAGGGCTTTCTACCGGTGAAGGATTCGTAACGTACATTAAACGGGCGTAAATCGATTGTTCACTTGGGGACGTTTACGTAGCGTGAACAACATTTTGACATTGACATTATGACAAACGTAGTTTTAACAACACTGCAAGAGTCCGTGATCTGAGTGTGTGTGTGTGTGTGTGTGTGTGTGTGTGTGTGTGTGTGTGTGTGTGTGTGTGTGTGTGTGTGTGTGTGTGTGTGTGTGTGTGTGTGTGTGTGTGCTTGTTTGTGTGTGAGTGTGTGTGATTTGGAGAGTGCGTGCGTGCGTGCGTGCGTGCGTGCGTGCGTGCGTGCGTGCGTGCGTGCGTGCGTGCGTGCGTGCGTGCGTGCGTGCGTGCGTGCGTGCGTGCGTGCGTGTATGGAGCACCATCCGCATGGTGTGCATTTTTGCTAATATTATGAAAATATATAATAGCTGTCGAGAAAGCGTATTTCACACGTGTGGACAACGTTACCAGTAAAAATAACAAACACAAGACGATTTCGTTCCTAAGAGGGTGAACATGCCACCACCGCTGAAGAATGGCTTTCACTGTGCTCTCGGCCCGCAAGAGGGCGACGGTTCGATTATGAATGTATGGCACTGGATGAAAGTACAAGAGGTAAGAACGCAGCAACAGGTCGGATGGAGCGCCAATCTATTGGGCACATTTTATGTAACTTGTCTTAACGCGAAAAAAACAGTTTCCAATTTAGGTCATAACAAACGTCATTTAATCCTAATTTAAGAATACTCAGGAAAACCGTTTTTCGCGTCTATGTGCACGTAGCGTCATCTCGAAGATGCGTGTTTTTGCTAGTACCGTTAATTAGCCTCGCACACATATTTTTTGGTAAAGGTGTTGGTGTTAACAATGAAGACGACTATATTTTCACTTTCATATTATCTCGTCGGTCAAACAACTCAAGCTGGAATTCCTGCGTGTTCAGATTGATCATGGATGTACATAAATTGCATAACAGTTAACCATAAAACCAACGTTCACATTTTGACAACAGTAAGTTGTAATAAACAACCACGTATCGTGTAATATGGAAACCTTTCATCGTCTGTTACAACCAGTAATGTAATAACCAACCAGTAATGTAATAATAACGATCAGTAATGTAATAATCGACAAGTAATGCGATAACAACGATCAGTAATGTAACAATCGACCAGTAATGTAATAACAACCAGTAATGTAATAACAACCAGTAATGTAATAATCGACCAGTAATGTAATAACAACCAGTAATGTAACAATCGACAAGTAATGTAATAACAATCAGTATTGCAATAACAACGACCAGCAATGTAATAATCGACCAATAACGTAATAACGACAAGTAATGTAATAACGACCAGTAATGTAATAACGACAAGTAATGTAATAACGACAAGTAATGTAATAACGACAAGTAATGTAATAACGACCAGTAATGTAATAACGACCAGTAATGTAATAACGACAAGTAATGTAATAACGACAAGTAATGTAATAACGACCAGTAATGTAATACAAAAACGATGAAGATAACTATGACAACGATGATGGAGATTATGATGATGACGTTAGCAATGATGATGAAGACGGTGTTAATGAGGATAATAAATTAGTATGGTGATGATAGACAATTAAGGGGTCATCTTAATGATGATGATGATTCTGCTGATGATGATGATTTTATCGATGGTGATGATGATGGTTATGATAATGATTATGATGACGGTGTTGTTGGTAATGATAACGATGGTGTTAGTAATGATGAGGAAGACGGTGATTATGAGGATTATAAATGTTTAAAATATGACGAAACGCAGAATGAAGATGAAGGCGCCATCTTAATGGTGAAGATGATGATGATTATGACTAAGATGACGACGACAATGATGATGACAGTAATAATTATTACGATGATCATGACAACAACAATGACATCCTTAACCTTATCCTCCTCATCATCGTCATCCTCGTGTTACCCTTATAAAGGTTAGCTATGCTAGCCAATTAAAGGGTCATCTCAAACAACTTAGGGGAAATATAAAAATGCAATGTTAATGAGCGATACTAAACATTATTAGAAGCAAAAGGATAATATTAAAATAATAAAATAAGGATCAGCTGAAACAATTAAGGGGTAATCTCAAAATATGAAGTTACGGATTCAGTCAGTTAAGTTCATCCCGAGACCTGTCAGGCCGCATCCATAACCTCATCCCCATCGTCATCATCGTGTTACCCTTATAAAGGCTAGCCATGCTAGCCAAATAAGGGGTCATCTCAAATAACTTAGGGGAACTTTCAAAATGCCATCCTAATGAATGATACATTAACATTATTAGAAGCTAAAAGGTAATCTTAAAATAAGGATCCGCGGAAACAATTCAGGAGGTAATCTAAAAATATGAAGTTAAGGGTAACTCAATCAACAACAATGTTCATCTAATCGGTAACGGGAACTCAAATGTTTTAACATATGACTAAGTGTAAAGGATTATATCAAACAATTTAAAAAAATTAATGCTCTCCAGCCGGGGCGGTCTAACGCAAGTCTCAGTAGCGATTGGACGTCAAGGTCGGTCCACTCCCGTATGTTGTCCATTCAGGTCTTCCTTTGCCTGCCTCTCCGTCTGCTGCCCTCCAGAGTGCCCTGCATGATTGTCTTGGCAAGGGAGTCGTGGCGTGTGACATGGCCGAACTATGCCAGTTTTCTCTTCTTCATTTTTGCGAGTAGTGGTTCTTGTGGGCCTGCCAGGGCAGTGATCCGTGTTCGGACAAAGTCATTGGTCTTGTACTCGGCCCAAGATATGTGCAGCAGGCGTCTGCACTTGGTCTCAAACGCCTGTATCTTCTTCGTCACTGCACCCGTCAGTGTCCGACTTTCGCAGCCGTAGAGCAGGATGGAGACAACAAGGGCATATCGTCACACTAAATTAAGGGATCATTTAATAAAATAATGCTATCTTCTCCAGCAAGGTAAAAGATAATAAAAAACAGGGATCAACAAAAAATTATCTAGCTGATCGTATCAAATAAAAAGGTGTCACGTCATGAAATGAAGCGGCCATTTCGTTTAATTAAGGAAAATCTAAATTAGTATGGATTCAAAGCAAAACACAAACTTAATGGGTCATCAAAACAAATTATTATATCAAAACACCTAAGGGGTAATCTCAAATAAATTAAACGAATTTAATAAATAAATTAAGGAATTATGTTGAAAAGTGTAAGGATAATTTAATAAGGTAACTAACCGATCACTTGAAAAAAGTTAAGGGTAATAAATTAAAGGGTTATTACAAAATAGAGATGTAAAGAGTCATATCAAAAATAATTAAAACTCATCTAAAATTTAACAAGAGAGTCCTCTAATATCACCCTCATATTTACTCGTTTTGATGTGGTTGCTCTTTATTTTAAAGATACCCTTTAGTTTTGAGGATTACGTCTTAATGCTGGATATTGTAAATGTCCCTCTACAATTTTACCATCTAAGTTATTCGCTATACTGTGTAGACAACCCCGTTAACTGGCAACTAAAATCCATTAATATTTACTGCACATAACCGATACGTGTGTGGGCTGTAGAATCACACTAAATGTCTAAACTATATTTCTTGCATACGTGGTGCGGTAAAGATACTGATGAACAGACTGCGAGCTAAAGTCATCATGAGCACTCCATCCCATCCACAAAGCCAAGTCAATATCAGCAGTTTAGACAACAAATGCATATGAAATGCTACGATTTAAGAAAAAGGGAGTTAATTGGGTCCGCGAGCTACCGTTATACGATGCCATCGAGGATCCGAAAGAACAACTGGGCTGGAAGAGTCCGTTTGAGATAAATTACGGACACAAAAGCAAAAAAGTAGTTTGTCCTTTGTTGGACAACAGTTCGCCAGTGCCGACCGTAACAATTACCGCCGCTGATGCGCTAAACTATTCTGCGGGGCGTGACGATATGAACCGGTTTAAGAAAAAGAAGGAACGATTTCGAGACGCTGCCAGAAAGGCAAATTTCTAAAATTAATATTTTACTGTGAACGACATTACGAACGTGACCCGTGATATTGAGAGGAGACGAGCGAAGTCACACAGTGTACAGAACAACAGACAGAGCAAATACTACACATTCCACATAACCGAGAAGATGGACCGGTTTCATTTCAATCAGCTGGGTTCGCAGTACGTTTTGACCCGACCCCAAATGGCAATTGCCAGTTTGCAGCAATTGCCGACCAGGACAGGGAATGAAGCACCACGGAACAAATATTACATCTTCGTGTTATGGGCGAGAAATACATGCAACATCAACAGGAACTATTACATATCCTCATTGATTTCAAGAAGGCATTTGACAGGGTGTGGCACGTCGCACTATGGGTGACAATGAAGAACTACAATATTGGACGAAAACTAGTACACACCATTGAGCAGCTATACGCTAAAGCTAGCAGCGCAGTACTGGTGCAAGGCGCTGTAGGTGAATGGTTCCACACATCAGTCGGAGTCCGTCAAGGATGCCTCTTGTCACCTACATTATTCAACATTTTCCTGGAACGAATAATGACAGATGCCCTGGAAGATCGCACTGGCACAGTCAACATTGGAGGACGCATCTTCACCAATCTACAGTTCGCTGATGACATCGACGGGTTGGCTGGAAGTGAAGAGGAACTTGCTAACCTTGTGAACCGACTGGACGAAACATCAGCCAGATATGAAATGGAAATTAGCACAGAAAAAACAAGTTAATGACAAACGGCAAAAATGCAGTGAGGTCAAGAATAACTGCCAATGGACGCGAACTGGAAACGGTATTCAGTTCAAGTACCTCGGAGCTATCATCAATGACGAGGGTTCCAGGAACGAAATCCTTGTAAGGTTTGCGTAGACATTAGCAGCACTGGCGAAATTGAAACCAGTTTGGAGAAACAAGAACATCGCACTGTATGCATGCCTCCTCACCCTCACAGCGGAACTGCAAAGAAGAATTGCTGTATTGGAAATGAAATGCTACCGATGAATCATCGGTATTTCCTACACGGACCACATCACCAACGATGAAATCAGAAAAATCATCACTCAACATGTAGGCCATTACGATGACCTGCTGACCAGAGTAAAACAGAGGAAACTGAAATGATATGGTCATGTAACACGATCAAGGGGGCTCACAAAACAATACTACAAGGAACAGTGCCGGGAAAAAGAAGACAGGGAAGACAGAGGAAGAGATGGTCAGACAATATTGCAGAATGGACTGGGAAGACCTTCGCAGGAACTCAGACATCAGCACACAACTGCGAAGCCTGGCGTCGACTGGTGAAACATTCAGCAAAGCAGTGCCCCTATGACCCAGGCGGGTTACGGAAGCAGTAAGTAAGTAAGTAAGTACAGGGGATTGGTATTCTGCGGTCGACGATCTTCGGGTATATCCTTTCGTCATCAAAATGGAACACCTCTTCAAAATCTCGTTGACAATAACAACTTTAACAATTATGTGACAAATATGGAACAAAACTGAAATTTCGGCGATCATATCACAATGCAAAGAGCATCACAATTCAGTTCTTTTTAATGAAAAAATTAATTTGTGCGTGAAATAACGGTTCAACTTTTTTGAGAAACCCTTATTATTTTATAAGAATAACCTTTAAAGTTTTGAGATGATACATAATGCGTTGATACGCTTAGTCAGGTCTTTTTAATCAACAGGCTCAACACCCGGATCCATTTATTTGTGAGATGTCCCTTTTGTATGTTAAGACCATTTATTTTTTAAAGACGATTAACTTTTTCTTTTTAATGAAAATTATAATTTTTGTGACCCTTTTTGAAACAATCCCTGTATTAAGAGATTACCATTTATTTCCTTGACATGCGTTGATCAGACAGTTATTGGTAATAAGCACGTCTATTTTTAAATGATCCGTTTATTTATTGAGACGATAAGCTGGCTGGTTGTTAATGGCCAGTTACACTTTTTATATGATTCCTTAACATTGTTAAGAAGATCCTTTAAGTTTTTTTAGATGGTCCCTCAATTTATTACAGCAATCAGCTCTTTAATTTGTTAATGACTTCTTACATATTTTGTAACGATTCTTAGCGTTTTGAGAAGACTCGTTCTTTTTATGTGACGGCCCCTTCATTTAATTAACTTTATTTCGATAAGACCACCTGGTTTTGATGACCCGCAGTGTGTTGGAATGATCAGGTAGTTCATCATTAAAGTACCTCTTAATAACTCCTTTAAAAAATTATTCTTTAAATTGTGTTTTATATGATCGCTAAATTATGGTCATATTTTAAAACATTCATGTTCCAGTTATCGTTTAGATGAACATATTAGTTGATTGAGATTACCCTTTACTTCATGTTTTGAGTTTATCCCTTACTTGTTTCAGCTGATCCATATTTTATAATTTTAAATTACCCTTTCGTTTCTAATAATGTTATAATATCACTCATTGCATTTTGATAATTCCCCTAAGTTGTTTGAGATGACCACTTAATTTGATCAAATAATGATCAGGTATGTAAATTGTAAATACGCTTTAATGACCCTTGTCTTAAGATAATCCCATAATTTAGTTTAGATTATTGCTTTCATTTGTTGAGGTGACTCTTCATAATGAACCCTCTTCTTAACCACACGGCCTGATTGGGTCCTATTGTTTGCCGACATGTAGTTACTGCATTGTGTGAACGGGATTCCATGAGTTTACCCAGAAAACAAGCGGCTGACTCGTTCTGAGAATCCTTTATTGAACGTCGACTGGGTGCCAGCACGACTAGCCGTCTTAAGGGTGGATATGAGGTTGTAGATGTGGAGGAGGATGGGGAGGAGGAGGGGGAGGAGGAGGGGGAGGAGGAGGGGAGGATGAAGAGGGGAGGAAGAGGAGGGGATGAGGAGGAGGGGGAGGAGGAGAGGAGGATGAGGAGATGAGGAGGAGGGGAGGAAGAGGGGAGGAGGAGGTGGAGGAGGGGAGGATGAGGAGGAAAAGGAAGAGGAGGGGGAGGGGGAGGGGAGGTTAAGGATGTCATTGTTGTTGTACTCATCATCGTGATAATTATAACCGTCATCGTCATCATCTTCGTCATCCTCCTCCTCATCGTCGTCGCCATCGTAGTCATAATAATCATCAAATTCATCACTAAGATGACGCCTTTATTGTCTTCATCTTCCTCCTGACAATCATCATAATCATTTATCAAGTTCGTTATCACCGTCTTCTTCATCATTACTAACATCATCATCAGCATTAACAACAGCCCATCATCATAATGATCATCATAGCCATCATCATCATCATATCATCCCCAACACCCATTGTTTTTACGAGATGGCCCCTTAATTTAATTTTCTCGAGAAGACCACATGATGTTGTTACATGATCCGCAATATGTTAATCTGATCATCTACTTCATTATAAAATTACCTCTTAATTACTCTTTATAAAATTATTCTTTAATTTTTTAATTGTTTGCTATAATCCCCTACTCTTAGTCATATTTTCAAACACTTGAGTTCCCGTTATTGTTTAGATGAACATTGTTGTTTATTGAGATTACCCTTAACTTCATATTTCGGGATTACCTCCTGAATTGTTTCCGCGGATCCTTATTTTACTATTTTTAGATTAACCTTTAGCTCCTAATAATGTTAATGTATCACTCATTAACATTGCATTTTTAAATTTCACCTAAGTTATTTGAGATGACCCCTTATTTGGCTACCATGGCTAACCTTTATAAGGGTAAGACGAGGATGACGAGGATGAGGAGGGTAAGGTTAAGGATGTCATTGTCGTCGTCCTGATCATCGTAATAATTATAACCATCATCGTCATCTTCGTTGTCGTCTTATTTATAATCATCGTCATCTTTTTTCACTAAGATGGCGTCTTCATTGTCAGCATCTTCTTCCTCCTTATAATTGTAATCATTTATAATCCTCATTGTCGCCGTCTTCATCATCATTACTAACATCATCATCACATAAGCAATATCATCAGCACATTCATCATATTCATCGCCATCATCATCATCAGTAAGATGACCCCTAATTTGTCATCATCATCATAATCATTTATCATCCGCATCATCACTCCATCATCACTATTAACATCGTCATCATAATCTCCACCATCGTTGTCATAATCATCGTTTTTTTACATTACTGGTCGATTATTACATTACTGGTCGTTGTTATTACATTACTGGTCGATTATTACATTACGGGTTGATTATTATATTATTGGTTGTAACAATCGTCGCACACCTGCGTTTGTTTCAGTATCTGACCAACTCTGCATTTTTCTTGACTTAATTCTTTACCTCATATTATTCTCGTCGTAAGCCCTCGGTTGAACATCTAAATGTTGATTCATGCATGACAAGACGGGTCATAGACTCGTCGTAGAATCAACACCAGCAGTATAATAGAAATACGTCATTATTAAAACACTATAATCGTGTCTTGCATAAATTCCACAAAATGCCCACTACGTTTGTTTCAGCAACTGACGAACTCGGCGTTCATCGGCATTATTGTGGGTCTGTGCACGGCACTGCCCATCCTCATGTGGGCCACGAAGAACATCATCGTGGCCCTCCTAGCTCTCACCACCATCATCTTCATCACCTTCTCCGTCATCGCCATCATACCTATCATGAACTGGAAGCTCGGGGTAAGTCCATGCAGCCGTAGCAGATTGGTGTATTGTTTGTTCTGTAAGCACTCACGCACGAACGCACACACGCGCACACGCGCACACGCGCACACGCGCACACACGCACACACGCACACACGCACACACGCACACACGCACACACGCACGCACGCACGCACGCACGCACACACGCACACACGCACACACGCACACACGCACACACGCACACACGCACACACGCACACACGCACACACGCACACACGCACACACGCACACACGCATAAGCCAAAAGGCTTCCTTGTCCACCTGCCATCTAGAGTTAATTTTCTGGATTTAACAAGATTTAACAAGATTTAACAAGATTGCCATCCAGAGAATTAACTCTAGATGGCAGGTGGACAAGGAAGCCCTTTGGCTTATCGAGAGTCCAACCCTTTTATCTACATATATCCAGCCCTTCTGAGGTATGTGTCGATGTTATTTTTAAACATATTCACACTACTAGCACACACACAATCATCAGATAATCTGTTCCATTCATTCACAGTCCTTTGTGAAAATTAGAACTTTCTCACGTCTAATCTACACTGCTCCTTTACTAATGTATCTTCATGTCCTCTAGTCTTTCTATCTTTCTTAACTGAATAAAACATATTTCTATCAATATTTTCATAACCATTCAATATTTTAAACACTTCTATCTGATCTCCTCTCAGTCTCCTGGTCTCTAGTGTTGTTAAACCACATTCTTTTAGGCGTTTTTCATAACTAAGATCCCTCAGTTTTTGTATCATTTTAGTCGCTCTCCTCTGTACTCTTTCTAGCATATATATGTCCTTCTTGCGGTATGGCCTCCACGCTTGTATACAATGAGGCCTAACTATTGTTTTGTACAGCGGTATTATTAGTTCTTTTTCTTTATATGCTATATTTCGCCTAATCAATCCAAGGATTTGATTTCCCTTTGAAGCTGCAATTCCACACTGCTCTGAAACCTTCATGTCAGCACTAATTGTCAGCCCTAAGTCTTTTTCTTTTACAGTAGTACTTAGTACAGTTCCCCCATTGTATATTCTACATATTCGTTCCCATGTCCTGTGTGAAGGCATTTACATTTCCCAAAATTGAACAACATTTGCCACTTTTCAGACCATTTGATCAACCTGTCAAGATCATCTTGTAAATGCTGTCTATCCCCATCACTTTTAATCCTTCTAAACACTTTTGTATCATCTGCAAATTTCAACACCTTGCTAGCTATATCATCGTCCAAATCGTTTATATATATTAAGAATAATATAGGTCCCAGTACTGATCCCTGTGGAACCCCACTCAAAACTGATTTCCAGTTTGAAGCCTCCCCATCAACAACTACCCGTTGTCTTCTGTCAATCAGCCATTTTTCTATCCAGTTAATTATACCATTTCCTATGCCATGGGCTTTTAGTTTAAGCAGTAATCTCTGATGTGGCACTTTGTCGAAAGCTTTTTGAAAATCTAAGTAGATGATATCTACTGGTGATCCATCATCTACCCACTTAGTGATATCTTCCAAAAAACATAACATATTTGTTAAGCATGACCTCGCTTTTAGAAACCCATGTTGAGATGGGTTTATCAAGTTATGTTTAACAAGAAAATCCACCACGTGATCTTTAATTAGTCTTTCTAATAATTTACAAATCACCGATGTTAAACTAACTGGTCTATAATTATTTGACTTGTTTCTCGAACCTTTTTTAAATAACGGTATAATGTTTGCTTCTTTCCATTCTAAAGGAACCACTCCCTCTTCTAATGACAAGTTGAAAACTGTTGCAAGCGGTATGCTAATTTGTTCTACAATTTCCACTAGTAGTTTGGGTGGAATACCATCCACTCCAGGTGATTTATTTTCCTTCATAGCCCTAATTTTCTTAGCTACCATTTCTGGTATTAACTGTCTTAAATAGTCTGATTCTGCCCCCTTGAACTTAGCCTCTGGTACTGGCAGTGAACTAGTGTCTTCTCTGGTAAACACTGAACTAAAATACTCATTTAGGTCTTCTGCCATTAAGAATCCTTCTGATATTATATTTCCAGCACTATCTTCTAGAGGACCGACCTTGTCCTGAACTTTCTGTTTGCTTCGAACATACGCATAAAAACTCTTGCTGTCATGTTTTATATTACAAGCTAATTTATGTTCATAGCTTCTCTTTGAATTTCTAATTTCAGCAGTAGCTTGGTTTAGTGCTTCTTTATAAATGTAGTAGTCTTCGTCATTTCCAGTACGTCTATATGACTTCCACATCATTTGTTTATACTTAATTTTTCTAATTTTTCTATTTTTTCTAATTGATGGCAATCTTGTTAAATCTTGTTATGTAGGTGTTGGAGTCGCTTAATCTGGTGTTGCTGGTCGGACTGGCCGTCGAGTTCGTGATTCACCTGTCTGAGGCGTACGCGCGGTCGGAGCACCGCGGTCGCCTGGGTCGCACACACGACGCGCTCTCGGGTTCGTACACCCTCACTCGATACTGTCTACAGGGTGATATAGATAGAGGAAAGTCATTGGATGTTTGTAAAGGTGGAAATAATGGCGTGTCGTGTTTTCATATGGAGTTTAAATTAATTAAATTCGTGGGCATTAGACAATGAGATGTCTTATGTTTTTCAACGCAAATGTTTAACATCGAGGGAGATTGGTCATTTATATTACGTGCATTAAATTACTGTCTGGATGATTACCAACTTTGGTGTTGGTATACTTTGGAAGAATAATAATGTGCACCATACAACAACACGCATGCACGCACCCATGCATATATGCCCGAACAATCATCCACAAACAAACGCGCGCGCACGCACGCACGCACGCACGCACAAGTGGGCGCTCACACACACACGGACGAACGAACGCGCGAACGCACGCATATACACACGCACGCTCGCACACAAACACATATATACACACACATACATTGTCTCTCTTTCTCTCTCTCTCTCTCTCTCTCTCTCTCTTATCTCTCTCTCCTCCTCCTCTCACTCTATTTTCCTATTTCTATATATCCCCTATCCCACTCTGTATCTGCATGATGTTCTCAATACATATTTGTATCAGTTTGTATACCATATTATGTCAAAGTCGAACTAACCTGCACTGCGTGGTTGTATTCTCCAGAGGTCGGCTTCTCGGTGCTGTCCGGCGCCTTCTCCTCCCTCGGCGCCTCGTTCTTCCTCCTCCTTGCCAAGATCGTCTTCCTCGTCGAGTTCGGCGTCTTCATGTTCTGCACGGTCGGCTTCTCCATCGTCTACTCGCTGCTTCTCTTCACCACGGTGCTCGGCATGATCGGGCCAGAGCGGCAGTTCGGCACTATAGCGACCGTCAAGGCCTACGTCCGACAGCGCTGGATGCGGCGAACCACGCAGAACAACCGCGCCACCATGACATACGCGACGCCAAACGCCAATAACTGTATGCAACAATCTCAACAGGACGGTAACTGGACGTTGCAAACTCAATAGTGACACGCTATGTTGAACCCGCGTACTATTCCCGTTGTCTGAGAAAAATGGAAAATACCAGCAAGGAATACAAATGGGGCCTGATGGCCGATCTCTCTGTGTCAACTGTTTATAATATAATTGAGGAAAATTTTATCGCAAACAATTTAAAATGTATTAAGCCAAATAGTGAGACCAGGATTTAAATTTGGTTACATTATTTTGCCTGTGGTCATTTTTGACACCCATTCATATTTAAATCGGCCAACAATACTTTCCCGGTATCGGCCGTTTCCCGGTAAATCGAACTTAACTAGAGTATATGGCGCCGTAGCTCCCTCGGGTGAATATCTCACAATTCTGAAAAAAGTTACCAACTCTAAATAGCACCGAATTGACTTAGTATTTTGTTGAAATGCGTCACCAATTAGTAGTTCAGAGTCCAACAAAGCGAATGAAGCAGGATTTCATAGGTGGACAGATTTGTGTATCAGGGCGTTATTTTACATACAAAATGTGTGGGCATTGCCCCCATCCCTTCCACGTGCCCCTCCTCCCAGTTAGAACAACTTGCCTACTCCCCAATTTTGCGTCCACCATGCTTTATCTCAAGTTATCAGTCCGGCCCATTGCATTCTTCATATATAGATTTTGTAAGGGTTAGAGAATTAAAAAACTCACAGTGGGCAATATTCTCCATAAAGGGCGAACTCCTGAAAGGACACTGTCAATGGTAAACAAAGGAAACTTTTTAAAACGGCAATTTATTGAGAGTAACATTTTTTCTCGTAAAAGGCAACTAGCCAGGATAAACGTAGGTGTGAAAATGGGCCAATTGCATCTTCAAAATGGCAATCTATTAGTGACCATATCTCAAACTGAACAGTTTTATTTTTAACAAAAACAAATATTTTAGAGGAATGTTCTAAAATTGTAAAGAGCAATTTTGTAATTAAATGACTACCATCTGGGGTAGGGCTAATATCTCACTAGGTTGTTTAACAGAAGTACATTTAGGAGTAAGATACATTTTGGTAACAAAGGATACTCTTTTACCAAAAGGACACGTTCTCAGTTAGAAAGGAAAAACGTTGGCATTAAACGGTAGATACATTTCAGCTGTAAAATGGACGATACAGTAGGGGCGATGTAAAAAAATGCATTTTGTAACAAAAAGGAAATTTCTTAATAAAAAGGCAAGTTGCTGGATCCATGTTCTAAATTGCATTTTGTGAAAACATACCTCACTAGAAAAAAGGAAAAGGAAAATGCATGCTCCTAGTTTAGTTGATCACTTACAGATGTAACATCCGTATCTTATCACAAAGTTCACCAGAACAAACATATTCTCCCTTAGTTTAAATACTGTTCGCTGCATAACTAAGCAAATCCACTTTTTCACAAAAGGGTAATCCCAAAAGATTATATTCCGTTGTCAAAAGGGCAAAGGATACTATGAAAATAGTTCAAGGATATAGACTTAGTATTTGGGTAAGGTCCCAAACAGGGCCTTTACACGGTAGAAAGGACATCCAATGATCATTTCCTTTCAGTTGTAAAAATGTATTGGATGATCCCAAAATAGCGTCAAAATAACAAATTAGCCATCACCTTAACCAAAACCTGTACTTCTAGTGGTGACAAAACATCTCACTGGAAAAAAGAATCTATGTGACTAGTTGGGTCGGTCGTTTTAATTGACTACGGAAATGACTACACCAGCTTCAGAAAAGGATTAGTTCAACAAAAAATGTTCAAGGAAATAAATTGTTTCACCGTAAGTCTAACTAACATTGCTGTATGACTAAACAATTCAAATTTAACAAGATTTAACAAGATTCAGAAAATTAACTCTAGAAGGCAGGTGGACAAGGAAGCCATATGGCTTATCGAGAGTACAATACTTTTTTTTCTTTCTTTTTTTACTTTTTTTGTATCCCGCCCTTTTAAGATATGTGTCGATTTTATTTTTAAATATATTCACGCTAGAAGCACCAACACAATCATCAGATAATTTGTTCCATTCATTTACAGTCCTTTGTGAGATTGAGAACTTTCTTATATCTAATCTACACTGCTCCTTTGCTAATGTAACTTCATGTCCTCTGGTCCTTCCATCTTTCTTAACTGAGAAAAAATATCTCTATCAATATTTCATAACCATTCAATATTTTAATTTCTATCTGATCTCCTTTCAATCTCCTGGTCTGTAAGGTTGTTAAACCACATTCTTTTAGGCGTATTTCGTAACTAAGTTCCATAAGTTTTGGTCTTATTTTAGTTGCTCCCCTCTGCACTCTTTCTAGCATATTTATTTCCTACCTGCGATATGGCCTCCACGCTTGAATACAATATTTTAAATGAGGCCTACCTATTGTATTGTACAGCGGTATTATTAGCTCTTTTTCATTATACGTTATATTTCGCCTAATTAATCCAAGGATTTGATTTCCCTTTGACACGGCAATATCGCACTGCTCTGAAACCTTCATATCAGCACTAATGGATAACCCTAAGTCGTTTTCTTTTTCACTAGTACTTAGTACTGAACCCTCCATTGCATATTATTCACCTTCGTTCCCATGTCCTGTGTGGAGGCATTTACATTTCCCAAAATTGAACAACATTTGCCATTTTCAGACCATTTTATTAACCTGTCAATATAATCTTGTAAATGCTGTCTATCTCCATCACGTTTAACACTTCTAAACAATCCCCATCAACTACTACCCGTTGTCTTCTGTCAATTAGCCATTTTTCTATCCAGTTAATTAAACCATTTCCTACGCCATGGGCCTTTAGTTTAAGCAGAAATCTTTGATGTGGCACTTTGTTGAAAGCTATCTAAAAATCTAAGTAGGTGATATCTACTGGTGATCCCTCGTCTACCCGCTTTATGATATCTTCCAAAAAACAACATATTTGGTAAGCATGACCTCGCTTTTAGAAACCCATGTTGAGATGGGTTTAACAAGTTATGCTTAACAAGAAAATCCACCATGTGATCTTTAATTAGCCTTTCTAATAATTTGCAAATCACTGATGTTAAACTCACTGGTCTATAGTTCTCATACTTGTTTCTGGAGCCTTTTAAAATAACGGTATAACGTTTGCGTCTTTCCATTCTAAAGGAACCACTCCCTCTTCTAATGACAACTTGAAAACTGTTGCAAGTGGTATACTAATTTGTACAAATTTCAATAGTAGTTTGGGCGGAATCCCATCGACTCTAGGTGATTTATTATCCTTCATAGCCCTTATTTTCTTAGCTACCATTTTCGGGGTTACAATTAATTGTCCTAAATAGTATGATTTCGCTCCCTTGAACTTAGCCTCTGGTACTGGCAGTGAACTAGTATCTTCCCTGGTAAACACTGAACTAAAATACTCATTCAGGTCCTCTGCCATTAAGAATCCCTCAGATATTATATCTGTCTTATTATTCAGTGTGTTGTTCCAGTCTACCTTTGTTAAATAGTTTACATTATATTACAATGTATAATGCATGTGTGTTTGTGTGTGTGCATGTGTGCGTGCGTGCGTGCGTACGGGCGTGCGTGCGTGTGTGTGTGTTTATTCAGATTCCAACAGGTCCGGTGGACCCAGTAACTGGGCTGATAACTGAGACAATAAAATAAAACTATATATATATATATATATATGTATATATATATATAGTATATATATATACAGGTATACACATTACAATATATTGTATATAATATGTATATATGTGTGTGTGTCTGTGTATGTGCGTGCGTGCGTGCGTGCGTGCGTGTGTTTGTGTCTGTTAATCCACAAGTTAATTAGCCCATCGTAAGTGTGTGTGTGTGTGTGTGTGTGTGTGTGTGTGTGTGTGTGTGTGTGTGTGTGTGTGTGTGTGTGTGTGTGTGTGTTTGTATGCATGCGTGCGTTTGTGTATGTGTGTGCGTGCGTGCATGTGTGCGTGGGCGTGTGCGTACATTGCTCCCACCGTGATTTCAATAACAAACACCCTGATCTTCGCCGCTTTGTTAAAGTAAGTATACATAGTCAACTATCGGGGAGTGTAACATTATATAATGTCCTTCCCTTGTTGTTCTCATTATGTTATTATACATGAGCTGTCATAATTTGATTTGTATATATTGTAACGAGTTACAATAAATTTGATTTGATTTGAAAAACAATGATGTGAAATATAGGTAGCATATGATTCGTCTGCTTCTTCCTGTTGTTCAATTCTAAATTCTTACTGTTTTCAGTTTTGGTTTCATAAATAGTAAGTGGGTCATTCTGCTAATATCGTACTTTTATGTCTTTGCTGTTTTTTAATTACATCATATACTTCAGTGCAATGTTTATGGTGCGATGCTTCATATTAAGTCTAATTCATAAACAACTGACACATTTAAACTATATTTATGCACATTCGTTTCGTCGGATTGGGGTGGAACCATTCAAATGTCACTGGTGTTGCTTGTCTTGGGTTCGACTTGTCAACTTACACCCACTAATGCAAATATTTTGGTGTGTAATTAAAAATAAAACAAATGTTTCCTATACCGGGAACAAAGTCAAATATCTGGTTATCCATGACTCGATAAGTTATTTTGAATAACTGACGAGATATTTTATAACGAATCGGTGTCTTCTAATTTTTGGTCAATAATGTTACGCGGTGTGATTTAGGAGTTTCAGTAAAATCAGGAGTGCTTCTGACACGTTTAATAATCGAGGCGTTTCATCATGAGCTCGCGTCATACATACGTGAATGTACGATTAATGTGAACATTAATCGTGGCCAACGTAGGGCAATTTCCAATCGGCTTGCCTCCGCATGAATATCTACTCCGAAAAGTTAGGCTGTTTGGAGAATGTCCCAGGTCCTTTATTAGGCGATTTTATAACTATATGATTTTATTCGACCAATCGACCATTATCCAGATCAAAGGTGACGGTCTATAACACGTTGCCATTATATAGCAGAGCAAGATCACAATCTCGAGCCAACTACGTAAGTCACTTATAGACAGCTGCGTGAACTGACCAGCGTAAATTGGCTTAGTCCATGTTGCCTACGTGCTACATATTATAAATTTAAATGACACATTAATGGTTTTTGAAGACGATCCGAAATGCGTGTGGTAAATAAAGTAGGCTATATTGAGCGATTTACAGGAAATGACATAAAGTCACGTGTGAGAAACGCGAATTAAAAAAATCAATTGACGCATGCAATCAGCCACATATAATTAATATCACGATATTACGGCTATATGCAAGCGAGTTGTTGATGAGGTGGATTTTAGCGTGCAGCGGAATTGACCGATGTAAACTGTCTTAACACAACAATGCAGGTGGAAATTTACCGCGAGACACATTCATTAGCGGTGTGAGCAGCAGAAGCCAGAACTACAGTACAGCAGACCTTTTAGTTTAGTTTTACTTTT
This sequence comes from Paraescarpia echinospica, assembly GCA_020002185.1. NCBI lineage: Eukaryota > Metazoa > Annelida > Polychaeta > Sabellida > Siboglinidae > Paraescarpia > Paraescarpia echinospica. The sequence continues at coordinate 65,762,832 of CM034538.1, forward strand.
GGACGTGTGTGCATCTAGCTAACTATAGAGTTATGATGTCTCCAGCAGTATATACCTTAGGCTTATCGGGGTGTAACAATACAATTAACAGATATATCGTAGCCCGAGCCGCAAGCGAAGCATATCTCCACGGAACTAGATACGTTGTTACATCGAGCATGACGCGACGCCAGTGTAGTTGGGTCTGAGAGTGAGACTGAGACGAGCCCGCCTGACGGAACTTGAGGTTTGAAGTCAAGAAGGAGTTACACTTAAACTTAACCTTTGCACTTAGTATATTTTTACTAACAATATATACGAACATTTTATGCTCTTCAACATTTTCACGTTTTTCTGAAGTCACAGATACAGGTAGGTTGTCACGCCCGGAAAACTCGTACTAAAAATCGTATCATTGAAATTATCGTGTTCTAATATGACGCTGTTGCCTCTTGGCCTATTCTAACACACTCCCTGGTCTCGCACTGATTCACGTGACACGCTTTATATATATATAGTAGTAGGCCTCCCTGTCCCGAAGGTTCTGCACCTGAAGAGTCAATGACTGGTGGGCCAGCGTCTGCTGTGACTATGCAGACCAGTCCTTGAGTGACAGTCCCTTGCACAGTTTCTGCAGACGTAGTTCGATGGCAAAACTGGTGCGCCGTTCTCACGATCCCTTCGTTATCGTCTCTTCTCCATCCAGGTTGCGTTCCGCTTTTCCTCGCTGGTTTTCATATATATATATATATATATATATATATATATATATACATATACACACACACACACACACACACACACACACACACACAGCACCAATAGGATACACGGTTTTTGACGTAGGCATTTATTGTGTATGATATTTGGATTTCTGCCGAATTTCACTAGTTACTAGTTAGTAGTTTATTTTTGAAAATCGCAAAACGACTTTTCTATAAGTTTGTTTCCACAATATTGAACACTTATCATATGTGTTAGATGGCTATATTATTAAAGAAGAAGGAGTTGTTCAGGTGATGGTTAAAACGGCATAAAACAGCAGGACTCATGATTTGTACTCCCACCAGTACAATAGATTATTAAGTCAAGAAGTAACTTCGCCGTAAGTAAGGCGCAGGCAAACAATACAGCATATAACTATTTTACTAGCCATTAATGGGGAATAATCATTGTTAATGGCATTATATTTTAACAACCTGATTGTGCACTGCTTAAATGACCAAAACTTATCTTTCCCTGGTTTGTTCTTGAGTGTTGAGCAAGATGAAGAACACTATCCGGTTAATTTCCCGTGTTCATCATAACTATCAGCATTCTAGTAATGCTAACTGCGCATGTCCATGGATCAACAAATTAGAATATCTATTCCATTTATTATACATTTCCCTAACTCACTTCCTTAGTGCGTTTTTGAGTGATGTCTTCCATTTTATGTGCACATATTCGTTAAGGAACACCAGTCCAAGTGTGAAGAAGAAGAAGAAGAATTTGTTTTATTTGTCCCAGACATTTCAAATAATACATACAATACATCCATGTCAAAAAAAAGTAAATAATACAAATAGGTAACCTTATTGTACAAATGGTATAATGAATGATAAATACAAATGTAGGGTCAGGAAACTCCTCTAAGACTATGGTAATCGCTATCGAGGAGCCACCTTTTGTAATAAAACTTTAATTGAATCAATACATCACCTAATCAAATTCTTCCAGAAAAAGAAGAAGAAAAAACAACAGCATAATATGTATGCATGTGTGTAGTGTGAGCAAGCCTACATGGTTATTGTGTTTGTCGTTAAGGCACTGTTTTAAACTGTATCAAGTTGACAGGTGGTTGTCGGTTCTTAATTGTGCATACATATGTAGCAATTTTGCCTTGTGCATGTTACTTGATAATTTTGTGAGTAACCCATATATATATATATATATATATATATTATGTATATATATATATATATATATAATCAGCCATCGCAAACTAACATATGCATCTATATATTTACAAATGTCACCAGTGGTTGAAAACATGAACTTTTTACAAAGATATATATTTAGGGGTACTAAATATGAAATATCTTCCTTCCTATCATCATGGTCTAGGACGACACACCCCTCTGAATGCTATAAAATGTAGCAAATATACATAGTTTTTAACAGTGAATTTTTCATTGGAAGCTTCATCTGGCCAGACTGAAATTGGCAGCTAAAATATTCACCTTACAACATTATTGCAGCAGAGTGCATTTAGTCTGACAGTTGCTAACAGTTTCTTGAGCTGAGAAGATGCAATCTACCTCATTTTATGTCACGGAAGTCACAAAAGTAAGGATTTTGTTTTATTTCCTGGGAAACATAGTTTAGAGAAAAAACCTTTATGTTTGTAAATCATAGACGACGATGTAATAGAAACGTTTTATGATACACTGCAACGAACAGTTGACGAGGTAAACAGGAATGACACGGTAGTACTGATGGGCGATTTCAATGCAAAAGTTGGCAGTTGTCAAAACGAAAAAGAAAATGGCAATATCGGGAAATATGGACTAGGCGAGAGAAATGGGAGAGGAGATAGACTTGTTGAGTTTATCATAGAGAATGAACTGATGATCACCAATACTTTCTTCAAACAACATCAAAGAAGACTGTACACTTGGACAACACCAGATGGTCGGAACAGAAATCAAATCGACTTTATACTGATACCAAAACGATGGAGGACGTCTGTGTTTAATGCAAAGACATTACCGGGAGCCGACTGTGGCTCTGACCATGAATTGCTAAGCGCCAAGATTGCGATAAAATTAAGAAAGAAGAAGAGAGGGAAAGAGATAGTGAGGTATGATGTCAGTGATATCAAAGAAGGATACCGAGCAGAGGTTATGAACCGTTTCGGAGTATTACAGACAGTGGCTGACGAGAAGGAACCAGAGGAGTTGGCAGTAGAAATTAGGAACATCATTATGGAATCAGCTGACAAACACCTCACTAAAAAGAGGAGACAAAAACAACCATGGATAAGCAAAGACACACTGCAGATGATTGACGAAAGGAAAGAGTTAAAGAAGAACAAAGAAATGAGTGAGAATTATCATGAGAAATACAGAGAGAAGTGCAAGATGATTAAACGAATGTGTAAGGAAGACAAGAAGAAATATCTAGAGAAGAAATGCGAAAAGATAGAATTAGGTATGAGAAGGAACGATAGTCGCAGTATGTTCGAGGAAATCAAGTCTATGACACAGTCATTCAAACCTAGACTTGGCGTTATTAAAGATGAAACGGGAATGACTCTGACAGAAAGCGATGACATACTTGAAAGATGGAAGCAATATTGTGAAAGCATGTTTAAGAAAGAAGAAACAGATGAGGTAGACTTGGATGAAGGCAGAGAGATGATAGAACCAGAAGATGAACTTGAGCCTTTGCGTTCAGAGGTGGAGTGGGCAATAAAAAGTCTAAAAGATGGAAAATCACCTGGCACTGATAACATCACTGCAGAGCTAATAAGAGCAAGTGACGAGGCAGGCGTGGATATCTATCACACATTATGCAAGAAAATATGGAGAAGTGGAACATGGCCCACGGACTGGAAACGAGCCATCCTTATACCAATACCGAAAAAAGGTGACATACAAGAATGCTCAAACCACAGGACTATATCCCTCATCAGCCATGCGAGCAAAATTATGCTAAAAATCATAATGAAGAGAATCACAACAAAATTAGAATGTGAAGTCAACAGAACACAAGCTGGTTTCCGGACTGGAAGAGGAACAAGAGATCACATTTTCAACCTGGAGATGTTAATTCAGAAATGCAGAGAATTCAACCATGACCTTAGGATTTGTTTCATAGATTATTCAAAAGCTTTTGATAATGTTAGTCATCAACAACTATGGAAAACCTTGATACACATGGGATTTGACCAGAAAATTACATAACTTATCCAAAATATTTATATGTTGGACAGCAGTCTGCAGTGAGATTAGAGTGTGGTACCACAAATTGGTTCCCAGTCGGAAAGTGAGTGAGACAGGGGTGCATTTTGTCCCCCCCCCCCACCTATTCAGTCTATACACAGAGAATATCATGAGAGAAGTTGAGACTGACACGAGAACCAAGTTTTTTAATGGACTGAAAGTGAATGGACAAGAGATATATGAATTGAGATATGCCGATGACACAGCGTTAATATCCGATACAAAAGAGGGATTGGATAAACTGATAACTACTGTTAAAGAGCACAGCGAGAGGAAAGGACTGAAACTAAACGTAAAGAAGACTAAGATTATGGATGTGAAGGGATGTCGAGAACCATCAGAGGTCACAGTAGATGGCGAGGAAATAGAACGAGTGGAAAGTTTTGAATATCTGGGGTCACTGATAGAAGCGGACGGAGATGGGACGAAAGAGATCAAGCGGAGGTTGACAATGGCGAGTAAAAAGTTGACGGAGATGAAGAAGCTGTGGAAAGCAACGAACAAAGATATGAAACTACGAATTATCCGAGTCTGCATATTTCCAACGGCTACATATGGATGCGAAACCTGGACTCTTAATAAGAACATTACTAAACGTATCAATGCATTTGAAAACAAGTGTTATAGAAAGATATTAAGAGTTTCGTGGACTGAACGCAGAACTAACGAATCCATCGCAGCAGAGCTTGGTGTTATACCCGGGACTTTATTGAACTTTGTAAAGATACAGAAACTAAGTTATTTCGGCCATGTGAAACGGCATCAGTCTCTAGAGAGACTAATAATGGAAGGAAAAGTGGAAGGCAGAAGAAGCAGAGGAAGACCTAGGAGACAATGGGGGAAGGACATAGAGGAATGGATGGGAACCGACGTCTGGCGAGTGGGGAGACTGGTAAACGAAAGAGCTGTCTATAGACAATCCATCAAGGCTGCAACGTCCGGAAATGGATAAGCAAAACCATGATGATGTTTGTAAATCTCCTAATACTAAAGTAACTAGGGCTGGCCTAAAGTGTAATGTAAGTGCTTTAATGTAGTTAGGAAATTTACCTCAAGGTCTGTCACGAACGTCACACTGATTTGTCATGGAAGTCACGCCACACAAGTATTTTGTTTTATTTCCAAGGAAATACCTAATGTAGAAATGTTTGATATGTTCATGAATCTACTGCAATTAGAGTAACTAAGGTATGTCTAATGTATAATGTAAGTTTATTTTGGAAGTGCTTTATTGTATTTTGTAAATGCACATTAAAGTATGTCATAGAAGTCATATCTTAAACTTGGTGAAGCATGTATGATCGTACAAATGATGGTATATTTTTCTTAAACAAAACAGTTTATATTATGTTCCTTAAGTTAATACTCTTCAGCCACGATACCACTCACTCAGGGAGAATATACAATCAAGTGGGGTATCTGCCGAAAACAAAGTTAGCAGCAGGAGATGAACAAAATATATCAAGAAAAGCAAATATGGGAATATTTTAAGTTAACAAAAGAAGAACAGCTAGTACTTTTGTAGAAGAAGATAGCAGACAAATTCAACAGTTACAATGTAGGGACAGAAAACTTCTCTCAAACTTTATAATTATTAAATACAAGATACGTTTACAATGTACGTTATTCAGTAAATATTTACTATCATAACCCCTAAACACTACATTGTGTGAGTTATTAACATGTATATGATTCTAGACTTAGTTAATGTGCAGTTCTTGCATTAAATAATGTCTTCTAATTCTAGGTGCTGCAGCTAAATGACAGCAAATGTCTGAATTTCCATAAAAGAAGTGGCAATCTCTACAATTGGAATGCTATCGAGGACATCATACATGTGCAATACCAACCCTAAATATAGTTAATAATAAGGGCCCCCTTTTACTGCTGCCAGTATACGAAGCCAGGAAACTAGCTTTGAGCATACCAGAGATGAAAACTGTTTATTTCAATTAGTCACAAGAATAAATGAACTTACACCATACTTTTAACTGTAATTCATGCAATATTTATCGTTAATTTAGTTCATATAGTCGACACTGTGCGTGAAATTAGTAAATACTGCCTACATATAAGTATTATCGCTCGTTGACAACGAATAATTGGCGGGAACTGTTTAAACAAACGACGGCCACGCTTCACCGCCCCTTGACCGCCCACAACGAGCAGCTTGTGTATTTGACTGCTTGCACGCACCAGTGTTGAAAGGATGAGTACCACAAAGTGACCGCGGACGTTGATAAACACTCGGCAACCCATCGGAAATCCTGCTACGCTTGATCGCCCGCGCTACAATGCTGCGAACAAAACAATCCGAACCTGATGTTACGAAGTCCTACGAACTCGCCGAGTTGAAACGGTCCGTCACCCACATAACCAAAAAGCTAGATGACCTAATTAACTCGAAACGTGAAATCACATAAATCCTACAACTTGTTAAGAAACTCGATCAAAGCAATGCTGAGAAAGACGAAAAGATAAAAAGTCTAGAAGCCAGGATTGAAGAACTGGAAGAAGCGAAGAATGATGCCATGAGCAAAATGAGAAACGAAGTGCAAAAACAAAAGTGGCATCCCGACGCAATTGAGCAATACCAATTCACTGGAGACAAACACATTTAACAAAAAATCAGCTATCAAACGTAGGCAAAAACATATTCTACTTTTATTGTAACAGGTTCTTCCTTTTTATGACATTAGCGACGATGAACTAAAATATATTCACATTGAACTGGATGCTAATATGTACCATTTATATGAGCAATATTCAACTTTCAATTCTAAATCCTTTAACATTTCGGAATACAACCGTTGTGATTTCGAAAATGAAATTAATCCGAAAAATAACTTTTATAGCAATATTTATACAAAATGCGACTACAACACTGAACAAAAAATTCTTAAGAATGAAACGATGAGGACAGGCTTGTCGTTTATTCACTTTAATGCAGAAGCCTTATCACCAATTTTGATAAAATTAGAGATTATGTATATGAACTAAAATACCGTTTGATATTATTGCGATTTCTGAGACATAGCTTGTCTGACGATTGTTCCAATATGTTACTGGATGGATATAGAGTTATACACAGAAGTAGAAAAACTAAGAAAGGTGGAGGAGTAGCTATCAATGTAAAAGTTTCGATTCCATTTAAGGTTATAGATACTATGTCTGCAGTGATTGATGACATTTTAGAATGTGTCACAGTTGAATTGTGTATAAAAAGAAACACAATATAATTGTTAGTAGTATCTATAGAGCACCTGGAACTAATGTTGACATATTCACTAAATAATACAATAATAACAATTGTACAAAACGTTTTGTGGACATGCTGTTCAGTTTAGGTATATATACACTAATTGACAAGCCAAGCAGAATTATTGATAACGTATTTACAAATGAATTGAACATTGATATCACTAGTCGGTTAATGATAAATAAGTGATCATCTACCTGTATTTTGTACATGTCGTTATACAAATTTAACAACAACTTCTACAAGTAAGACGTTTAGATATGTAAGAAACTTGACTGACAGCTGCAAAGAATCTCTAAACAAAATTATCATTCATTAATAAATTGGGATAGTGTATTAAATGAAACATTTGCTGATGTGGCTTACGTTACATTTGTAAATACATTCACGCAAGTGTATGATAAAAATTGCCCTATTAAGAAAATATGTGCTAATACAGCAATGACCAAGAACAAACCTTGGGTAACCAGAGGCTTGCAAACAAATAATTTGTACAAACAATTGTTAAAGCTTAGGACTAAAGAAGCTGAATGTTGGTATACAAAATACAAAAATACAAACTTACCTCTATTCACAGGTTCAGTGAGAAAGTGTATTATAATAAACTGCTAGAAAAATATATAAAAAAACAATATAAAAGGTACTTGGAAAGTTTTAAATGAAATTATTTAAAAAAAGACAACAACACTCAAGTTACCCTAATTCATGTATTAGTAAAGGTGTAACAATTACAAATAAGACCGATGTTGCTGACGGATTCAATAATTTCTTTGTAAATACAGGACCGAACCTGCCAAAAGGCATTAATTTACCAAATGGGAATGTAAGTGTACTTGATTATTTACAAACCACCAATCAAAACAATATGTTCTTGGAGGGGATAGATGACAATGAGGCTGTGACAATATAGGTATGGTCATTGTTAAGAATTTCTAACAGCGTGGTTTCACTTACCCACATATGTAATAGGCTTTTCAATAGTGGAGTATTTCCCAATAAAATGAAAATTGCCAAAGTGATCCCTATATTTAAAGCTCGTGAGGAAAATGCATTTACTAACTACAGACCTGTATCTCTGCTTCCACAATTCCCAAAAATCATAGAAAAGTTATTTAATAGTAGGCTAGACAAATGTATTGATAAATATAATATTTTAACTAGCAGTCAGTATGGATTTAGAACTAATATGTCTACATCAATGGCTCTTCTAGAATTAACTGAAGAAATGAAATCGGCTTTAGATCAGAAAAAGTGTACTATTGGAATTTGTATTGATTTGAAAAATGCATTCGACACAATAGACCATAATCTGTTAATAAATAAATTAGAAGTTTATGGAATTAGAGGTATTGCCAATAACTGGCTAAAAAAGTTACTTAATTGATAGACTACAGTATGTTAGTATTGATGATTATAACTCTGAGTTACTAAAAGTGACATATGGAGTACCCCAGGGCTCAATACTGGGCCCAAAACTCTTTTTATTGTAAATAAATGATATTTGTAATATTTCATCAATACTACAATTTATACTGTCTGTTGATGAGACTAATAGGTTTAGTTCTGGAAAGGATCCTGTGCAGCTCAGCAAGGATATAACCTTTGAGTTACAAAAACTACATGTGTGGTTTTCAGTAAATAGGTTGCCTTTAACTGTAGCTAAAACAAACTATATGCTGTTCACAAACTATTGCATTAATTCAAATATCGATATAAAAATTTACAATAAGTGTATAGATAGAGTATATATTAGTAAGTTTTTAGGAGTCTTGATCGATCATAAGCTCAACTGGAAGGAGCACGTTAGCATGATAAAATTCAACGTGGCAAACACTATTACCATTATGTACAGCGCAAGATACATACTTGACAAAAACTCACTGTTTATATTATATTGTGCACTATCTCTCCCTTATATATCATACTGCTGTGAAGTATGGGGCACCACTTATTAAAACTATTGTTCACAAGTGTTTTTATTCTACAGAAGAAAGTAATCAGGCTAATTTGCAATGATATTTTTATGTCATACTAGTACATTATTTTGTGATTTATGTATACTTAAGCTGCTTGTCATTATAAAACTAAGAATTTCTATTGTAATGTTCAAGACTAAAAATAAGATGTTGCCGTATAACATTCAACAATTCTGGGTGCCATGTGTACATGCGTACACGATTCGATGCATTTGACACGTCAAAGTAAAAAAATTAAACACATGTATGCTCGCACAACTTTGAAATCTATATGTGTATCGGTATCTGGGGTTAAATTATGGAACTCCTATGATAAAAAATATCTAGTTTAGCTACAGTTAAAATACTCAAAACAAGACTTAATCACTTGTTTATTAATAATTACCATCCACACACGTAAAACGGAAATTATGTATCTACGTATATGATTTTATGTATGTATATGTATATGCAAATGTAACTGAAAAAAATGAATGCGATTGCTTTCTAGAGACATATTTCAACGTTGTGTTTAATATACTTGTACAAGTTATAGTCGTGTTGGGGGAAGTGATTAATAAGTACAACACTTCTATCTTCCCCCATTTCCATGTGTAAATGTTTATGTATTGTATATTGCATGTAGTTCTCTTTGTATGCATTTTCGACGTGGAAATAAACAATCAATATATGAAATATATTACTATATACATATATATATATATATATACACAGGATTTCGAAAAGAGAATATCTTGAGAAATTTTTACCATGAAATTCTACTTTGATAATTGATTGATGATATTTGTTTATTGTGGTTTTTTTGGGGGGGTTTATGAAAATAAATAATAAGAATTTAATAACTTTTGTACTTTGTCTTATGCTGCTCGAGCTACCCGTCACGGAAGTTACATTTTTTTGTCACGCACATACAATACTCTCTAAAATCAGATAATGACTGATTCCTGATTACTTGCCTCATTTAGGAATCCTCAAACCTATATATGGGCAATTATTTATGTGAGACGAAATGGTTGATCTCTCCTAGGAGGCAACGAAATGGATGAAACATATACTCAGTATGTATATTTGGAATAGTAGCTGTCACGGAAGTCACGTTTTTCACCTCTCAATAGTTCAAATTAATTCATGAAATTAGAAGCAGTAGAACAATATCACTACATTTTGAGTACCCGGGTAGCTTTTGTGACGGAAGTCACCCTGGAATGGCCGATATACATATTAATACGACCATCCAGCGACACCGACTATCCGAAGACAATTTGAAATTACATTTATATCAATATCATAACTGCATCAATATACGTAATATTGTAGCTATAAGCAATATTTGAAATTCACTTGTGTCCCTATGATGACATTAATACAACTTTTATAACTTTCCAGTGTCGCTGTATAGTCACCCGTCGAAGTGTATGAAAATTTCGACTATTCACTGCGTCACCCGTTCGCTGAACGACCTACTGAAAGACAACACGGCTTTGAAAAGATGAAGACGTTGGTGTAATCTACACCAATCCTGGCATATTACGAAGCGACTAAGTCCACCTGTTTGGGTGCGGTATTGGAGGAGTGCTCATGCAAGACCACGGTGGTGGAAGGATGAAGCCAGTTGCGTTCTGCTCGAAAATGTTTCCCCCCCCCCCCCCGCCGAGCAGCGATACGCGCAAATAATGTGTGTGGGCATGCAAGAAGTTCGACAGATTCATCTGTGGTCTAGAGGAGTTTACACTGTTCGCAGACCACCAGCATCGACAGAACACCGTTAAGATGCCAGCAACTTCTGATGCGGCTCATGCGATATAGGGGTAAAGCGGAATATTCCCCCGGGAAGGACCTTGTAGTTGCTGATGCTCTGTCAAGAAGCCCAATAAAGATCACTCCGTTGTCACCAGTCGCAGAAGAAATCGAACTCCACGTGCAGATGGTGGAGTCAAGCCTACCGATGTCGTCCCAGAAGAAGGCCGAGTGGCGATCCTACACGAGGGATGACGCTACTCTCCAGTCAGCTATCATTGACACATTGACTGGGTGTCCAAGGTATGAGAAGGATGTACTGGAAAGTCTAAAGGAGCTTACAATGTCCGAAGCCTCCTTTCTGTCACCAATCGTCTTCTGATATATGCCGACATAATTGTCATCCCTACAGCCTTGAGGGCAGATATCCTGGACAAGATGCACGCAGGCCACCAGTGGATAACGAAGTGCATGGAACGAGCCAGGGTGGTGGCCAGGGATAACACGTGACATCAAGTGGGTGCCTGCGGCCAATGTCAACTCCACAAACCAAGTCAACAGAGGGAGCCACTGATGACAACCCCTCTACCAACAGGACCGTGGCAGAGAGTAGCGGTATACATGTGTTTGTTTCAAGGCAAGGACTACATGGTAGCAATAGACTATTACTACAGGTGGATCGAGATTGTGCACCCCAATAACACTACATCAGCAGCGTGCATTGCGAAGTTGATAGACATCGTCGCCCAATTCGGCATCCCAGTTGAGCTGGTGTCAGATTACGCACCTCAGTTGTCGTCGTCAGATTTCAAGTCATTCGCAGAGCAGTATGGGTTTACACATTTGACGTCGAGCCCGTACCTGCCAAACGCCAGCGGAGAAGCCTACCCTACCATCAGCACTTAGGCCAAATCATTTCAGGCAGGAGACACAGTGAGAGTCCGGACAGATTTTGACAAGGACTGGATGACGAAAGGTGTCACAACAAGCGCAGTCGACATCACCACGTTCCTACACAGTGCAGACCAAATCTGGCGTATACCGTCGAAATAGACGTCATCTGCAAGCTACGCCGGGTGGCAAGCAATCTTCGGGAGCACTGCCGAGAGTTCCCGTGCCAAGTATAGACCATCCTGATCCGGTGATTGTGTCGCTGGGTCCGACTGTGAGTCCAGGTGGCGAGGCGTTTTGTGTCCCCCAGTCCAGTGTGGCGCCGACCTAGCAGATCGATCATCAGACTTGTGAGACTGATTGAACAGTGACACTGTAGTGTTAATGAAGAGTGACACTAGAGTTAGTGAAGAGTGACACTGTAGTTTTAGTAAAGAGTGACATTGTAGGGTTAGCTATTACATTACACTGTGGATAAATTCCCTTGTATTTCCTAGCCATATCATCATTGTCATTATGATCTTCAATGCTAATATTATGTCCAAGATACAATCACTTCAGCAAGTTAATCATCATATTCATTATTACTACACAGCAGTATTTTTATATAACAAAACTCATTTGAGTTTGTGTGTTCACACTTTAAAGGAAGATAGGCACATAGTAGCTACATTGTTAGCAGGGAGGAAACAAAACACACGTATTAAACAAACAAGGTTGGTCCGCGAGCTTGCTTGAAAAAACGCAGAAATGTTTGGCATTCTCGGCAGCATTTGATTAAAAGACGATAGTGCGGTGATTGGGATATCCGCCTGGCATGCCAGCGCTCTGAGTTCAAACCCCAGACCGGGCAGGTATGGTATAATTATTTGGTGTAAAAACCTAGCTCTCAACATTTGGAACTGTGTATCCTTCGTGACACGGAGATCAGGTTAATGTCGGTCCCGTCTCAATTTGAGGACGATAAGCACACTGGCAGTGACCACCTTCAATGCCAGCATAGAAATGTCGGTTTGGCGATAATTTTCTGAAAAAGGCAGACTAACTGAATGTGACCTCATAAGACTGTAACATTGTTACCACAATGTATATTTTGCATGATGTCCGTAACGCAGTTTTTACACAAGCAGCATGCTAACATAATATATTTAACTGCAGCAACATAATACATTATTTTAAAGTTTCACATAATCTCACCCATCCTGCGAAAAAGACACTAATTGGCCATCGTTAAATGGCCTGTACGTGTGGATCCTCAAAGATCATGTCCCTGTTTTAATGCAAATCTCGTTACGGACATCATGTTCGGATTTCCGTCAGCTTAACCATATTAAAAAAAAAAATTGACTTTACTACCTCACCTCCATTGACTGGTGAATCCCCGCTGTCTCACATGTAATGTGGCTTGATATATATTCCTTGTGTGCATGTTTAATTGCACTGTACATGCAAACATGGCATGATGTCATTCACGTGCTCACTTAGCCGTGATGTCCGTCATGAAAGCTGTTTTGATCACTTGCATATGCATATTTACACAAGTCATCATACGTGTACATTACCCTTGCAAGAGTTTTCCAGCAACTTACCGCACCTTCCAGACCATCTCAGTTCAACAGTGCGTAGATATATGAAGTGTGGAATAAAATATTATATTATTCTGTATGGTAAATGTGATTTTATTACTAATATGTTGTAAATGCCTGTGGTTAGCAAACTATACATAAGTTGCATAGTGTCAACGGTTTTTGTCTATAAATATGCATGTGTGCATCACAATTGTAGGCATTCATATATGTTTTGGCGCCGGCTGTTATTGTTACGGACTTCATGTTGTTCACCTTATGTCAGACATATTATTTAATTATGAACTAATTAGTGAACATTGACCGAGTTAAACCATGATGATTTCATCTGCTTGTGAGCTTTCATTGCGGTGACAAATCATTGTATTGGTAGTCACAACCGGTTTTGGGCTGAATTTGCGCGACGGACATCATGCCTACTGTGATTATGATGATAATTTTCAACTTGTTAATATTATGACATATAATCCAAACTGAGCATGTATAATACGTAGACAACATCGTGTTAACTATTTGCTATGCTTTTAAGAATGCTACTTTATGTTTGCTCGTTTTATTGGTACTAGTCTTCCAAATACAAAAATGCCGAAAAATTAAGGAACTGGACAGTGAAGAGATTCATGCAATCAGTGTACTACACCAAAAGATGACCTTTTTATATTAACATAGCGACACCGATCAAGGAAGACACATACAAACGCACGTAACACAGACCGCGCTTGATTAGGATAAAATAGCCACAACGTGCAAATGGCTTAACCTATTATGTCCGTCACGTTATTCGTTCATATTCTTTACACCAACGATGCTGCCCGCAGTCTACGTTTTCATCATCTATTTTTCTTTTCAACTCAGTGCGACACCATTAGCCATAGACATATTGTATCTTCTTTCTGGATATCACGCCGTGTTCCCACTATCACAACATGTTGTGTCCATTTGTGTGTTCTGCATGATGTCCGTCAGGAAATAGGTGAAGATTACATTTGCGTTTTTCGAGGACAAACTGGTTGGAAACAATACAATAGCGATATACGCCAAATACGTACTTGTTATCCAAGGTAATTGCATTGTAGACGTGTATACTTGGTGTTGTTTCAATTATTTATATTTGTTTGCCCATTAAAATTGTTATGAATCAATATAAAAACCTTTTTTGTTCAATGTTTCAACGATGAATGCTTTAGTACTATATGATGCAATAATATGTGTGACCGCTGCAGTGTCAACAAAATATATTTGAATTGTAGAAACAAATTACAAAATTGATTCTTTTTTGTGTTGCAAAAAAGTAAAAGGTAAGTTCTTTTAGAGCACAGTATCCAGTCCCAAGGACTGCTCAAAGCGCTTTACACTGTATTCCCTGGCAGACCTGTTCAGTCGAACACCATCTCGACTTCTCTGGAAAGCATCCAGAGGAATCATCTGAAGACTATGTCTTCATCACCTTTAAATTATTATAATATCATAGTCTTATGGTAAACTGGTGTTCCAAAGATTCTCAAATTGTGTCCTTTTTTAAAAAACACTATTAGTTGTTTAGTGTATCCAATTTATGTTCAAAAATATCATTGTCTAGCCCAAGTTATTGATAACCCGTTAGTATACACAGTCTTGGGCAATAGCCGTCTTTTATGAGATGTTAACTTCGGTGGTTTATATTCGTAAGTATTTCACTCAAATCAAGTTTCCCAAACGTTTGTTTGCACAACTTTGTTGGAATATGTATCATATATTTAGCACAAAGATATCTTACGAATCACACCCCTTATTTTGCTATTAAAAAAAAGAAGATTAGTTGAATAGACTTATGGGTACTTGTGTCGAATCCGGACCCACCTCGATTTCGCCGTTATAACCTTAGTGAGATAGTTCCATCATTCAACATTATCCTAGGCATATTGCGTTTTACGCCCATTTGAGGCGTAAGTAGCGCCCCGGTTTGTATCAACATACGCTGTTATATCGCTCAGTTTACGCGCGCTGTGCGCTAACGCCCGGCCGCAGCGGCGCAGATTAGCGCAAACCGGGTCGCTACTTGGGCTTCAAGAGTCCGGATTCGATAAAATGCTGACTAGTGAATAGGATGAACGGTTTTTATTTGGGTTTGAAAAGGGTCCAGATTTGACACAAATGCCGACTAGTGACGTAGTGCCATCAGCCTGCACGGTTTTTTCTCCCACCACCGTCATAAACCAGAAATTCAACATCAGCTACACCAACATTCCGATTTAATGTGGGCATGCACATACTATAATATTTAATAAAATTGAGCACACAAGACATCTTAGTTCAGTTACCGTTTTTTTTTTTTTTTTTTTTTCTCCGAGTTCCGAGTTCCACATATCTGCCAAGCGCAGTTACCGTTTGGGTGGTATGTGTACATGCATGGCTAGATTTCTAGTACGTTGAAACTCCGCAAGGTGTCATCATTAGAGACACCGGGAATCCCGCGGGAATATTCCGTGATTGGACAACTGGCAAGTGATGCCATTCACGTTGTCCAATGAAGTTAATTTTAAGAGGTATATTTGTACATAATGTTATTATTTTTACAGTGATGTCGATTATTGCACCTTCATATAGAGCGCCTCTGCTGATAGAGATAAGTGGCTCCATGACTATAATGGAGCATAATAAAACAGCTACGTATTGAATGAATATTATTTAATACCGTAGCTACGTGTTATATCTCGAATCGGTTAGACGTAGCCCAATGAACGATTGTATTGGTGTGCACTGGTTCCATCGTTACCTGCTGCAACAACTAAAGCCAACCGCACGCCACATTGTCTAAGATCAGTTGCATTTTGACCGCCGTGCCCCAATCGCGTATGCTCGTAAGTTTATAGTTATATATGTATGCGAAGTTCGAGTTTATTAGAATTATCTTGATGTAGATGCTATCAAAGCAATTAGATACCAAGCACAGTCACTTGGCGATACGCCATTTAAAATTGGATAGTGGCGCCATCTACTGGGTCGAGTTTACAGCGCAGCAAATATGACCGCCGAGCCAGGAGGGGTAAGACCACATTAAGGATTCGTGCGCCATTACCGACTGAAAGAGTGCCCTTGAAAATACCGTTTTGGTGTTACGTGTGAATTTTTTCGAGCACGTTGACATGGCACCAGTGAATGCATTAGATCTTTCACGAGGTAGCAATAAATATACGCTAGTCGCTCGCCTATTCGCACAGTGGCTACTTTCCAGCACGCACCAATATTTCAAAACCCGTCACCAGATTGGGGCGAAATTGAGGGGTGTCAGGTTTGGGTGGATTTTTCTGAAAAATGAGGTATGAGAATTTCACGAGTTTTCCAGAGCACTTGTGTCAATGGAGGTTAAATATGCTGTGAAATTTTCAAGAAAATCGTAAGACAAATTTGGCAGGAAATGAACGAAACGTTATAATGGCCGCCTATGTAAAATTTAAATGGCGTTCTTGTGGTGGCTCATGTTGTGCCGTGTTAGAGTGCAACAACCGTTCGTCGAAAACACCAAAAACATTTCTTTTCATTTCCGAAAGACCCAACAAGGTACGGAAAATAGGAATAATTATTGTAGCGGTAGCGGTCTATTGGTTTGGGCCGTCAACTACATTGACACTGGTGTCGTGTAATCATAATATTACTGAGTTCCCATCAACATACTGAATTGAGTAAGCTGTTTAAATAAAAATAGGAACCAATATTTGTTTAAAAGTGTCAGTATTCTAAATCAGTAACATTTATTTGATCGACTGAATGCAATCAAACGGTTAGACATTTAAATATCCAGTTTTAAGTTGCGCGCTACTGACCAATTGGGAGCGCGGGAGCTGGTTGTAATAGGGTCAGTACGACGTTCTCACTACAACGTACTGACCAGTGAGCATCGCGGTTCTCTGACACGAGTAGCGCTTGATAGGTATCAAACGCTACCACTTTGCTGTCTCGCCGTTTCGTGCGGAAGGAGATTTCTCAGAACATAGACGAGGCAAAGCGTGCCGAGCCAACAGTAATGCTACAATCACTGAGGCCCAAGATGCTGCTAGATTAGAACGCAATGTGACTAGATCATCGCTGGCACCAACTATGCGAGCTTCATACCGTTTCAGTCTCGGTAGGCTCACCAAAAACGTTATCTTGAATTGAGTGATCCCAGTTCCAAGGCAATGCCTCTGTCACACGCCCATCTTGCAGGTTTTATAACGCACACGTATGCAGCACAGTACGCAACATCAACCATTGTATCTGCCGTTTCAGCAATAACTTTCAGTCATAAGATTGTTGGCTTGCCAGACTCAGTGGATAACTTTTATATTAGACGCTTTTGATTGGGGTTCAAAAGATGGCCGGCAATAAAAGTTTCCCTTTTTCGAACTTTACAACAGTTGTCATGTGTTGGTATTGTCGCATCAAACAAGCTGCGGCCACACATAAGTACACAGTTAATTAGCTCTTTAGTATGATACATAAATGCGAAGTTCTAATTACTTAGAATGATCTTTATGTAGATGCTAGGGAATAACCTGTCTTCCCCGAACGAAATTAAGGACTGGTCCGGCAAGAACATACTGGGAAGTACAGCTGGCTCGGTCACTTCGATTTCTCCGCCAGCAAAGACAGTCCATTTTGCGAGAGAAGAAATTTCAAACCTCCACCTCCTCTTCAGACAAGTCATTGCTTTTATTGAACTGTATTTTAGCGTTGTTGTGGTCACTGGTGTTAAGTAGTCTTGTCTTAGTATGTGGTCGCTAGATGGCGACACCGCTGTGAATTTTTACATGCGGTCAAAGTATTTAAATTACCAAGCAGTCACTCAGCGATCCGCCATTTTGAATTTGAACTGGTAGCCTATACAATATCATTACGTTCACACATGAATAACAGATGGCGCTGCGCGAGTGAGTATGCTTGGTATATAATTGCTTTGATGCGGTCACTGATATTAAGTAGTTTTTATCTTAGTATTTGATCGCTAGATGGCGATACCGCTGTGAACATTTACCAGGGTATGGACGGTTGACCCCTCACCTTTGATGCATGTAAACAGCAATACTTTAATGCTGCCTTTAAAGGAAATAAAAATAAGGCATTAGCTAAAATCCTTTTTCCATGTGTACACAAAGTTTAACATTGTATGTAACATTTGACAACATTAAACAAATACAGAAAAATACATTTGTAGCATAAATTCGATTTTAAGCCCGTCTGTGAAGCGATTCCCCCGGAAAATGACATTTTAATGAGCTAGGCGATGACGTGGTATCGTGACGTCACTTATGACACACTCGCTTCAGGCCGACCCTTTCCATGCATTCAGAGCATGTTTACAAGGATAGCTTTTGGGTCGAAACGAGCGTTAGAACGAATTATTGTGCAATATTCCGACGTAATACAAACACTAGTCATCATAGAGGGACAAACATTTATCTTACGGTTCCACATGAATCGAATTTTATTCAAAACAACGAATGCGAATGGGCCTACAAATCGAAATTTTTTTGAATATTTTAGCTTGGTGGACGTGGAAATAGATAGCAGGATGTAATATAACATGAATTCGAGCAATATATTATGTTTTTATTCCCTTTAATTCATATGGCGTTATTATAATGCATAGATCCAGTTATATGATTTCTGGTTACCATGAGGTGATTCGGCAATACAATTTGCCCTTTTTCGAACTTTACAACTGTAGTCATGTGTTGGTATTGTTGCATCAAACAAGCTGCGGCCACACATAGGTACAGTTAATTCTCTCTCTAGTATGATACATAAATATACATATATATGTACATATATATATATATACTGCATATATATATATATGCGGTGTATATATATATATGCAGTGTATATATATATATATATGTGTGTGTGTGTGAGTGTATATATATATATATATATGACTGGCCTATGACTGACCGCCGCTCGTAAACCTAGCAGTATTCTGACAACACACATGCTGCCACATTTTTGATTGTGACTGAACTTTAAATAATGGCATCGTCCGTGGGGATAAGTGCAAATATGTCATACATAGGTTGAGGAATCGAAAACGAAATAGAGATAAGAAGCGTAGGTCAGGAGAGATGGTGAACAAGGTTGCTACAACAGCCTTGTGAAGGAGTAGGCCCCTGAATACGCGAACATTCTGCAATAACGTATAATGAAACAGTGTACGGTTTACCCTTGTTCTACGTGCCTGCACTCTCATTATCATGCAAGATATAAGTCTCTGAGCCACGTTCTCCCCAGCAGGACTACTGTTTTGTAGCAATAAAATAGATTGAATATTATGCGATGTGTGTGCATTTATTGAGTGTCTTGTATGCGAGTACTGGTCACAGTGAACTGTTGTTTGTAACGTCCAAACTGGGTTTATTATTGTTGTATTAAAATTCAATAAGCTGAAAAGGTTCATCGGCTTTTATTTTCAAACGATGCTTAAATGTGTTGTGACACTTTAGAGACTCTTAGAGTCGGTGTACTATTTACGATTCGACAAGCATCAGTAACAATTCAAGTATTCCAAGGTTCTCCATACTAAATTATTGGAGTCACATTATAAACTTATGAGTTACACGATCAAAACATAATGTCCAGCAGTAATATTCGAGCAAGCTGCTCTTTTGTAATTGCTCAGTGATAGCATATGATTGGTGTCTAAGAATGGAAGAAAGCATTTATCAGGTAGGTCACTAGAACCAGTCTGTGTGAACAACTTGCACAGTTGTGTTGAACGAAGGCTGTTCACTTTACAGTTGCGTAAAGGCAGTACGTGACTTTCTTCTGGCACTGGAGTGACGTTTGCCTGCAAAGGCGTAGGGGGTGCTATGGGTGATGAACAGTTTGCCAGGATGAAGATGCTGCGTTGTCTGTGTTCCTTCCGAGACAGGGTTCCGCCGCGGAGACTGAAGAGCTTGACTCCGCCGATACAAGGGAGTGCGGCGTCTGGGCCGATTCCGGGGTTGTTGGCCTGGCCGTGACTGCTGCGATGCCACATGTGCTATGCATTCTTCCATATTCCAGTAACCAGTGCCGACCAACAGCCGACCCACGAGGAAGTCTACAAATTGGTGGTCAGCCTTTTCATCCAAGGCAGTTGCCGCATACTGCGCCGTGATGCCGCACATCAACAGCAGGACGCGCCACATCAGTATTACGAAGAATGCCCCGAAGCCGAAGAACAGAAGGTTGACACTCGGCGATTCGTGTATACATTCGTTCTTCCGGCAGACGACGCGGTATCGGAACAAACTAGCGAGGTGCATAACTGCCTTAGTGAAGTTCTCATACCCGTCACAGTATGACCCGAACAGGGACTGTGACGTCAGAACAGTCATTACAAATACCACACAGAAGAGAAACGCTATGTGTGGAACATATCGGCTGGCGCGATAGATATTAAATGCAAACAATATGTTTCCTTTGCCGAAGAAAACGGACCACCTCAAGACGTTCATCATGAGCAAAAAATGGACTATACAAAGCATTGACAAGATAGCAACGTCGCAAGTCAGAAGTTGGGAGAAGGATATGAAATGTTTGTTGTTTTTAATTTCTGCCGAAATCCTGCTAGCAATTATATGTTGCCATAAGATCATTGGGGCGGAGACATATGTTAGAATAATAATAGCCCAATCTACGACCGTCCACAGTTTTGTGAAATACCGCCGTAATGAATGACGCTTCTGCCAGAGACGCAACACGGTCTTAATGACGTAAATGTTCACCACAAGAATGTATGCTCCTTGAAATATCAAACGGTATATATCACGTATGTCCACAAGAGCGTGCACTTGGTAAATGGCAATGTCATGGTAACTGGAATCGATCATGCCAATGTTGGTGAATTCAAACCAAAGTTGTGTTGATGCAAAAACATTAGCTGTTGGATTGAAGACCGTGAACTCCAAGACAACTGCCCTCGTATTCTCGTCTACCCAGGACGCATTGCGTAGTTTCTCCAGCGACACTACCATCTTTGAACTTCGTGTAGACCACACTGGGATTATATAGCCGCCTCCAGAAAACGTCTGGTGTTTGCCCCGTGTGGAAGGCGTACCAGTTTCTCCGGCAGTACGGTAGGTCCACGGACTTTTGTTTATCACAATGGAGGAGTTCCTGACGAGATTGTGCCAAGAACGTGAATAAGAGGCCTTGTCCTCCGCTCCAACGCTGTACGCCGTGAAACACGACTTGCTCAGTGAACGATATGGTCCGTTGGAATCGGAACACGGACCTGGAAGACGTACACGTATTTATGGAAGACACGTAATTCCATCATGTTGGAACACTATGAGCACGCACGCACGCACGCACACGCACAGACACAGACTATGCCTGAATATAAGTAACAAATCATGTGACTGATATCAACATTGGTTTGACTGGGACACACATTTTTAATACATGCTGTATATCTAGGGTTTTAGGAACGACAATACCTGCTACAACTCTGATCTGTCTGATCCTGGCTATGCCGACTACAAAGTTTGCTTCATCGGCGATGTATCGGGTGTTGTAGGGGTGTAGAGACGGCACAAAGCTGTGCTCAATGTACTGCCACATGTCGCTGGTTGTTCTCACCTGAAACAGACGTGTGTGTGTTTGTGTGTCTGTGTGTGTGTGTGTGTGTGTGTGTGTGTGTGTGTGTGTGTGTGTGTGTGTGTGTGTGTGTGTGTGTGTGTGTGTGTGTGTGTGTGTGTGTGTGTGTGTGTGTGTGTGTGTGTGTGTGTGTGTGTGTGTGTGTGTGTGAGTAGGAATAGTGTCTGTATCACACATCAAATGGGGTGGCAAAAACATTCCATTATGTCGTCACACTAACAAAACATGTTACAATGTTATTTATAATTTAAGATTGATAATGTTAAACATGAAAGAATATAGGACTTACTTATAGTACGCCTAAGTAAATCAACTGTTAAAGACTACATATATAAAACGACGTTTCATAACTGACCTCGGTGACGCCATTCGTAACTATTTCAGCATTATGACGGATTTTGTGTGACATTACCTATACTAGTGGTTTGTAGGGGTGTTTGTGTTATAGTACTCTGTGTTCGGTAGGCGTGCGCGTGTGTGTAGGAGTGACGTCGTTGTAGTGTTGCCGGCGACAGTCGTCGACGCCAAGAGTCTTTCGTGCTTTGTTCGCATCAATATGTAATAACTCCGTACGGGTTGTGTTTGCTGGTGATGGCACGCGTCTCTCGTGACGCGTGCTTATGAGTATTAATACCTCCGTAAATGGCGAGTTCTGTTGACAGCGGGGGGTAATCCGATACGGGCCGTGTCCTTCCAACGGGGGAAGAAACGGTGCGATATCGCGGTTTAAAGTTCTCTCGGCCTGTTAGGATTCGTAAGTTACATCATTGAAAGGCATTCACAACTGAAGTGGCTATGTGACCTAGATAACCAGTCGGAATTAGGTAGGGACGACCTACCTTTTGTAACCGTATTCCTGCGCCGATGTGAAATGAAAAAGAGGTACGTGAATCAACAACATTTAATACATAGTGTCCAGTTTATTTAAATAACCTGATAGTTGGCGCGGCACGAGTGGCGATACAATTGCGAGGACGGGCTATTGTGTTTAATGTTTACTATGTAATTTGAATTTCTTTTCGTCGTCTGAATTGGCAGAGTGACTCCTGAGTGCCTGGCGTGTTCCAAGATGGATATGCGTAGATGACTGATGTTGGCATGTGCATATGCTGTGACTTTTTCGTGCCTTCTTGGACAGGTGCACGGATAACAAAATGGCTGCCTTTTCTTCAATACACCCGTGAATAACTGTTGAGCCTGTGGGGCTCCAGCAGAGCAAAACACCACAGACAGCATACAGCAAGAAGAGGAAAAGAGGGGCTGGGAGGGATAAGACAAAAACATAAAAAGATGAAAAGTAACAAAATAACGAATACGGGGGGGTGTATGCTTCTGTGTCAATTGGAGTTGGTGTTGAATGGTCGTTGTTCGCGACACCCTTTGCACGCCTGACATTGAGCTCCTGTCCGCCTCACTTCGGCCTTTCTAACTGCCAAGGGAATTCCACCAGATATTCTTCACACTTGTTTACATCCACCCACAGGCCAATGCCGCAAGGGCTGCAGAACTAATTTCACTCCACATCAACAAATTAGACTCCTCCAGATGCTCCGAAATGTGAGATTGAAGACGTTTCATCAATATGTCACGTGTCCAACTCGTCTAACCAAGACAATTGATCTTTGCTACGGTTAACTGCCTGCCGCCTATACGTCTATAGCGGTACATCCTATTGGATCAGCTGACCGCCACTATGTACTCCCAATCCCCGTGTACGAACCAGTCTTTCATAGACTTGAGCGGGTGGTGAAAACTGTGAAAAGCTGGACGGCCGATAGTATTGTTGCGTTAGAGGGCTGCTTTGACTGCACGTAGTGGCACATGTTTTATGACAAAGATAATGCATCGTACGACGTAAGAAATACTATGTTATTAAAAATGCACACGTATACAATACAGGTGTAAATCAGAAACTCAAAACACATCATATAGTCACTAGCGCCTTGAAGTTGTAGTTGTTGTTGTATTACATTGAATAAAGAAATGGAACACCAACACCAAAACACGGTTTCTCATCTTTTTATTACATCTACAAACGTATATCAAAGACACTTCTCTCTTCTTCTACAAAGACGCTTACTACAACCTTGCGTCTCTATATAAATGCAAATCATCTACAAGCACGCATCTCTACCTTTATACGTTTAAGCCAGTCAAATACACGACAGTCGTTGTTTACAAAGTCCGAACCGAACAGGTTCTTGAAAAGTTTCAGTGGCATGCACTGACATGTGTGCGTAAGGTATGCGACGCCGTATCGACTGCACACGTTAGACACCCCGCTCTGCAGTTTCCGATCGTTGTGCATCCAGTCGTCGTCGCAGTGACGGCGCAGGAACGCGCGGAAGGTCGCGTGTCGTGGCGGCAGGCTGTACGAATCGAAGTATTCACCGCGGCATCTACGTACAGGCAGATCCAGTGCTTTCCAGGCTCGTCTGCGTCGTCGAAAGCCGACGGATAGGCGTCGAACGTCTTCGGTAGCCTGACTTTGGCCGTTATCCCGAAGACGATATGCTTAGTGTACGGATCAGCCGCCAGCAGACGTCCGATTTCTTTCGTATCCGTCTGTAGTCTTACACGACGTTCCGGTTTCTGTCAATTTCCAGCACCGTTTCTAACTCGCCGTTCACCGTCTGCGGAAGCGCCGCGGAGAAGTGCACCTCTTGTTGCAGGTTGCCCTTGCGCACGACGTTGAAATGGTCATTTTAACAGAGGTAGGGTGACTGATCGAACCCGACGTAGGTGTAGCCGGCGCCAAAGTCCGCGTGTGTTATGTCGTTGTCCTCGTTTTTAAAAACCTTACCGGTCGACGCGAACAGGTTCAGATAGCTTCTGACATACGCGCCTACGGGGAAGTTCAGTTACAGCTGCTTACTCAATACATGTCGACCGCCCACGTAGAGGGTGAGAACGTTTATGTCGTTGCGCTACACGTTGTTGAATGGGTTTTTATTGTAGGTCCCTTCGTAGGCGTCGTCCTGAAGCACATGACCACCCGATTCGACAGCACGCTGGGGTAGACGCTCATGTGAGTGTGATACATGCTCAACAGCATGATGGAAAACACCTTGCTGTCGACTCGCCTTAGGGGGTGCTTGGCCATCCCCTTCGCCAACACCTTGATGTGCGCCAACGCCTAACTGTACGACCGGTTTGAGTATGTTTTCGCACATTCAGGGCTGTTTCGATCAGCTTTATTTTGAAATCGGGATTAGCACTGCCCGCCATGAGCGCGAATGCGTCTTTGCTTTGCACCAGACGGATCTTAGCGTCGACTCCGTTCATCAGGAAGCGGTCCTTCATGAACACGTCTGCGTTCACTCGCCCCAGCAGCTCCACTTCACGGCTCTTTAGAATGTAGTTGCGTCGATGCTGCAATCCTTTGTTATCGTCACCGACCGACTCCATCAATACCGTGGTGTTTCTACTCCACAGACCGCACTCGAGCTTGCTTTTTTGGCTTCGGTGACGTAACTCAACAGCGTCTCGATGTAGGCACAGTACGGGTACGTGTTCGTCGAAGGGGTGACCAGTATGCCGTTCATTGACACGTCGACTTGACTGAACAGCGTGTGCAGCCAGTTGTTGACCTTGGCCACGGGACTGGCGTTGAGGTCTGTGCCGTCCGCCTTTAACACGCGCACTCTCATGTATATTCGATATTAGACAGGTCGAGGTAGTCGTCTCCCGAACCCGGTGTGAAAAACTCGATGGGACCCCGCGTCGAGAACCGTCAACGGTTGGAGTTCCATCCATTGTCCGCTCTCGATGCTCGTCTGCGTTGTCGGCACACTGAACAGGTCCAGTTCGCACTTTAGACCCTCGCACGACTGTCGGTGCACGAACGCCATTCTAATCAGTGTGATGTCGCTGTTCGGTGGAACCCGTTCTTTACGACGACCTTTCGGTGTACTGATCCTCGTCGTCACCTTGCCCTGTCGTTTCATATGTCTCCCCCGCCGCCGACCAGATAGCGGAGGTTTACTCATCAGCAGACCGTCGAGTAGTTCGGCTCCCGCTTCTTTCGTGCATCGTTTTGCTGCGTTTCAGATTCTGACCGAATGCGACGTCTTGTTCAAGTAGGCTACCTCAAACTTGCCGCGTGTAATAATCATCGTACAGGTTGCTGCCGGCTCTCGTGGAAGCGATTCAAAATAGCCTCATCTCGATCGTGCCTAACTCTTTACACAGGACGGGTACCTACTGGATCTTTTAGAAGCTCTTCGAGACCCCCTTGCCCTACCTACCACTTTGCGGGATGATACACAACAGCGGAACGAGGCTGCGCCGACGACTCGCGGTTCAACAACGTTCGTGTAGACGTAGAACAATTCAACCCCCCGCGTCATGTCCACCACTGCTTCGGCTTCTTTAACGAACTGCTCATCGCTTGCATCAGGGTGCAGCTCTCTCGAACCAACCATCGTGTTGTCGCGAAACAGTACAATGTTGATGTTCATGTCCCCGACGAATACGGCTTTCTGCAACATCGTCACTGTCATCTTGTGAGTAATGGCGCTGTAACTCACGTCCACTGCGTTCTCCGGCAAGACGCGACTTAAGGCTGCCTTTATTGCTTTTACGAGCTTCTGGGGTCCTGGTAAATACCCGGCCTCGATCCTGGTTCTCGTCGTAATGACCGCCCCGTTTTCCTTGGTGCTTCTTACCCCTATACAGAAGCACGCGTCCTCGTCTCTCATGTTTTACCAACTATGTGGGTAGAGTACTTCCACCAGACCGCACTCCAACTAGTCCGACAGGTTGAGGCGTTGCGATAGCGTCGTGATGTAGTGGATCAGCATGTTGTCGGTGTGCGTGTTTATAGACGCAGGTTCGGAAGTCGTGCGACTACCTTTTATAAATCGCTCCTGCTCCCGAAAGCCGTCTGGCCCCGTTTCGCATCGGTCCTCTCTCCCACGTCGTCGCCGCCGAAGCCTCGTTTTCGGCTTATGCAACCGCTGCCACCCGTTGCAGAGACGCCAGCGACGCAAACCGGTCCATTTACAAATCAGGACACGACCGACTGGTGACGATTTTGCTTCTTCAAATAGGGACGCCGTTGTACAGGAACTCCCCGTGGCCGTTCCACAGGGTCGATGGGTCCGTCTTTAGTTTTTCCACCGACAGTCGGACTCTTCTTTTCATACTTTTAGGTGCACTTTCCACGAATTCAGCCTCTACTCCACTCAGCACTGAGGCAATCGCCGCCCCCGCAGGGTCCACTGCTGTTGCCGCTGCTGGCGTTGGTGCTGCCGGGGTCTCTCAGGGTGCATTCACCACAGACACGCAAACCGGCTGTTGCTTTTGTTTCTCGTCCATAGTGTTGTAACGATCCAAAAGTTGGTTGTGCAGTGCCACCTTTTCACGTTCGGAGAGATCCGTGCGTTCTAGCATGATCTTCATGTCGGCATCCGGACTACTCAGGACACGCGCAGAGGTCGTAGCCGGCTGCTGCTCCTGCGCTAGAAATTTTTCCACCATCGCGGATCTGCCAAAAACATCTTATTCGCGTGCTCCATCTACACCGCCACGGGCTGTCTGAGCAACGGTAGAAGGATCGAACCCATAAACGGAGCCAACAAGACCGACAGGAAACAGCCTGTTTGCAGGATCGTCTGCTTCTCTCGATAGTGAGATTTTTCGACGTTAACTGGCGCAGGTATTTCTTGTACTTTGTCCGGGTTTTTTTACTTAGGTGTCAAGGTCACGTTCTCTTTCAGAATATTGTACGCGAACTCGTATAGACCACAAATGAGGTCGGCGACGGCGTTGGCGAGGATGATTTTTCTCAATTATATGTTCTTGTTCCAATTCAATATCTGCAAACACAAGATGTGTCTCTTTACTTCTCGCTAATGATAACTAGCGCGACGCGATTTGTCTTTTATACTCTCGGCACGTAGACGTACTGAACGGCGTCATCGGGGAAGATGCTCGTGTGCAAGCGCCCTATTTCCGGTGCTTCCTATTTCAGGTAGACCAGTAGGTAACTGTCCGGAATCGACGTCGCGTCTTTAAAAGAGTCCTGCATGTATTTCACTCGACCCGGATACATCTGCTTAGCCAGTTGACCTACTTGACCGGCATCTCGTGAACAACACCATGTTCTGAGCGTAAAGGCTGATGGTGCGGTTTTCCTTCCCTTTCGGAAACAAGTTCTGAAGTAGATACACAACGAACGTGTTACAGTGATGACTCTTTGTTGTGAACAGGGCCGTGACCCGACGATCGATCTCCGCCATAAAATCGTCGAGAACAACGAGAGTTTTCGTTTCGGCTCGAACATGTTCGGGTTCGGTACATCGTCAATGAACTGAACGTTATGCACAGTATCGGCCATGGAGGTGTAAGCCGTCTGCCACTGACCGTAGCATCACAAGAACATCTCGGGCGGTAGGTCAATCATAGACGAAGCGAAACGCAAGAGGCGGGTTACAAACGTGGTCTTACTGCATCCGGTTGGACCGTATACGATACACTAAAAGGTTGCTTCAATGACGTCAATATCGACGAATGACATGCACCTGGTACGTCATCCGTTCTTATATACAACTTAAAACACTTTTCGTGCATGTGACACAACAATTTGCCCAGAATATTTCGTCCTTTTTATACCCATACTCAACCCCAAAATGCCTCTTTTGACGGCACGTGTTCCACCAGTTCATCATACTTCTTAATATTTTCGACCTCTTGAACTTCGCGATCAATCACTGTCGCATATAATCGACACGGACAGCGTCCCACTTGGCACCGGATTTCGTCTTCCTTATCCATCTACTTGCCCGTTTTGCAGAGTACGCCGAATTCGCCGCTTTTATACGCTCTGCGCATACGTCTTCGTTAAACGTCGCCTTTGTATACTGGTAGGCGTGCTCGACCGATCTAAATACCCGATCGAATGCTTCTACTCGACACGGACAAAGGTTCGACAAGGGAGAGACCGACTCGTTAAAGTCTATACGTTTCTTTTGTTCCGTGACAACGCTTCACTTTCCTCAGAATGTGTAACCAAAATCCAACGTCACAAAACTTAAATAGTTAAGAATTACGTCACCGAGGTCAGCTAATATGCCACGAGATACCATGTCATTTTATATATATTTTGTTTAATTTTTTTATACCTACCTATATATATATATACGCATATATATATATACATATATATACATCTATATATGTGTGTATATATATATATATATAATATATGTGTGTGTGTGTGTGGTGTGTGTGTGTGTGCGCGCGCGTGCGGCGTGCGTGCGTGTGTACGTGACGTTCGATCAACTATCTTTACCTCATTAAAAGTGAGATTCCCCTTGTATCTCACACGTACAAACGTGTCTACGATAGATTTGTGGAAAACGTACGGCGATTCTGGAGTTCGCTTACTCAAAGACAGTGATAGGAGCGTGGCTAGAAGAATATACAGGGAAAGATGTCTGACAAGTCTCCAAATTCTGTGTTCGTTTTTCACAACCGATGCCGCCATTCGAATAGTCCAGTCTGTCGGAAATAAGAGACGACTCGACTTTCCCGAAGAGTGTATATTGGCAACGTCAGGATCCACAGACACAAACGCTTCATCCATGTCTAGAATGACACAACAGTATTCATAACACATAATAATAAATACGATTAATATGTAGATAAAGCGTACTCTCAAATTTATGGATGAGTGTTAAATATGTGTCAACTATTGTGCAAATGTATACTGTTATAACAGTCAGTGTTAATAAAACAGTCTGAGAACGTACCCCTGTTAAGGGTTTGCGAATCAGGTACGTTCGGTCTGGCGTGTGCACCAGCAATAAATGTCACGAAGGCGGCAGTGACTGTGACCTTGGTTGGTTCAAAGATGGCCGCGTCTTGAAAGAACGTCGAAATAAAAGACACCGACCAGGCGACACTGCGTCCATAGCCGTAGGTCAAACTGAACATGATGGTGACATAGGAAGCCAAGATGGTCGAGCCGACCGCCACAACCCAAGCGATGTGAATGAACCACCACGGCAAGCTGCAAATGTTACATAGATAAAAACTCAATAATATGTTTAACAATTCCGCATTAACATGTTTGTGTTTTTTCTGTATTACTATGGTATAAACTATTTGCAACAACAATAACTAATGTTTCAAAAAATCGGATGTCAAGTGTATTTGGAAACTAAGTCGTCATTCGGCGGACTGCCTGAACGCGTCATGACGCATTTACGTTATTAATAACTACCAAAATTGCCTGTGCTCCGGATGGCGCTACATACAGGCAATCACAATAGAAGATTTCCTGAAGTATTCACACCTGACGTTTACTGTGACGTACAGTTGAACAGTTATTCACAACGCAAATTACGTAAACCGTCCCCATTTGATTGGTGGGTGGTTTACGCAGCAAGCTCGCAACAAAACATACAACATTGCGAACAATCGAATAATGTCCGATATTAACACTAAAACCGATAAAAAAACCTTCACATAACAAAATAAAGCATTACTTTACTTTCCATTGGTTGATGGTTAACGCCATAAAAACCCAAACGCGCACGCACACGCGCGCGCAAAAACAATGTACACAATATACACAATATACGGCGTAAAAGTAAAGTAAAGGTAAGTTCTTATATAGCGCAGTATCCAGTCCTCGGGACTTCTTATATAGCGCTTTACAATTTACTCCCTGGCAGACCTGTTCAATCGAACACCATCTCGACCTCTCTGGGAAGCATCCAGCTACGCTGCAATTAATGCGTGAAAACCATTCGTACACAAATACCCACCACTGTCTATAGTCAGGTATTCATTCATACAGCTGAGTGAACTGGAGTAACGTAGGGTGAACGAACTTGCCCTAGGTTCGACACATTGGCACAGGATTCCAACCCGGATTCTGGTCGAGAGTCCACAAGCACTAGCCACTACACCACTACGCCCCAAGGCGTACACACGTACGCATGCACATATATACACACGCACACACAAAACGCAGACGCATGCACGCACATTTTTTATACAATTACCATCCTTTTGCTTTTTCCGCAGCTTCGTGGATTTCGTCCACGTAGATGTTACAAACTTTGGAAGAGAGAGTGACAGGCGTTTGGCGTCTTTGCATGT
The DNA here is from genome assembly GCA_020002185.1 of Paraescarpia echinospica. Taxonomy (NCBI): domain Eukaryota; kingdom Metazoa; phylum Annelida; class Polychaeta; order Sabellida; family Siboglinidae; genus Paraescarpia; species Paraescarpia echinospica. Next base: position 65,793,955 of record CM034538.1, read on the forward strand.
CTAGTGTAGCAACAGTTTTAGTTACGCATACCGCAGGCACCTTTGAAGTCAAACCATGTGATGCAAGGTATTAATAAACATTTGCTACAAGAATGATGGACAGTTATAACCGGTTTGTCTATAGCAGGGGCCGGCAACCTGGAAGGCCAAATAAGTGACTTGGGCTAGCTCAGCCGACCGCACATTTATTACTTAATATTGGTTATCACTAGCCCAATCCTCGTAGCATTTTAGCTCATATGAGTCGAAGCTGAACTTGCAGCACATTTTGGAGTTGTTATTATTGATAAATATCAATGGCTAATTTTGAAGAAGTTTCTATTGAAAATACACATTATCCAAGGTCCGCGTTGTCGCCATGCAAATAACATTTTGACCACGTCCAAGTGAGCTTGGTGTATGTAATCAATTTAAGAAACTGTTCCGTCGGCATGTGCGTTTGTTTGCAAGATACACCTAACCGAATCTCATTTTGAGTGACACAAAGGCACATTAGATTTTGGTGAACTTCACCTACACAGCTTCCAACGCGTCGTTGGCTATAATGGGTTATAAAATAAGAGCAAATACGAGCTCCGACGTCTGTCAAACGCTCCGCAAATTCCCGTCTCAGCAGCTCAATGAATGATTCGTACGTTTCCCTGCATTTCTGGTTCGTTTTATTGAGAAATGTATCTCCCACAATCGTATATTGATCTCGAAAGCGGAAACAACCTGGAAGAAACGAATTAGAAGAGTTCTTTGGTTCGATATTCTCGTCCCCTAAGTTGATAGTTCAGCAGACTGACTTGCTCCACAATGCCGACAAGAAATGAAAACTTGCATATGCACCTGGGGGTCAACGATGTCCTGCATAGTTCACGGTCTTCACGACTGCGTTCAGTACCTTTTGCATTTTCATTGATTTGCTACACAGGCTTTCTTTCTTGATTTCCTGGGACTTAGCTTGAGGAGGCACAGCGGGTGGCCGTTGACCGCTTCGCATGGCGGGCGGTGCTAAATGGTGTGGTCTCTGTGCTGGTGAACCGGCAAGAGCGCTAAGTCAAGTGAAGCTTTTTTGTGGGATAGATGATGCAGATGGCCTGAAGAGATTCGCAGTGGCACCTGCATCGCGTCGAAACTTCCCAATCAGCGAAACAATTCCTTTGTTCTTCCTCCCACGAAAGGTGCACCAGGCAAACGTATACATTGTTATCCCGCGGGCCGCATTGTGTGCAATCTTGTGTTTAGTCCGCGGGCCGCATGAAATAGCTTCGCGGGCCGCAGTTGGCCGGCGGGTTTCAGATTGCCGACCCCTGGTCTATAGAGATAGTTGCATTTATGGATAAGTCTTCTTAATATATTTTAATTATGCGTGGTAGTTACACGAATAAAACATACCATATGATGTGTTTCTTAAGACACGACAAATGATAATGCATTAAATATTACATTCTTCGACAGGTCCGTTATTATTAAACATTCCTGTGCAGTAGTATAATTATATTAACAAGAACCAATATTTACACTTCTTGGTGTCGTGATAGATTTAATCTCTCGCAAACTTATGAGCAAATCCTCGTCAAACCTTGAAACACAACACAAACGAGTATGAAACAAAATAATGTAACTCACATACGACATTTGAAACAATCCTTGCACATTTTCCTGTTGCTAACGTGAACATGTAACGTTACACTGTGAAGTTCTAAAGTACAAGTAATTTGTGATAACATTCACAAAGACAACCTATGTCACGACAATATCCATGTCATATTACTATTAGTACTAATAAGCGAGCGGTAGGCACCTTCTAAAGGACCGACTTAAATAGTCCCCTCTCCATACACACACCAAAATGTTATATCAGTTGAAAGCGCTACACACACACAAGCGTGAATCCAAGGTCAACCAAAGTCACCATCAAATGATGAATTTTCGAAATTGTTCGCTTCCGCAAACGTCTTAATACTTCAATGGTTGCAAACTGGCGATGTTATGTTTTGGAAAGCTTGTTGTCTCAACATCAACATTTGGGTACGTAATGGGGCTGTTACCTGGTATGCTAACTGTGCAGCAAAGGTCAAAGAAGGTCACCGTGAAATGATGAATATTCGATTGTTTTGCAATACCACGAACGTCATCAAGTTAGAATGACTCGTCTCTACGTCATTTCTATGTACACGTCATAGTCATATACTGTGTGAAAGACAATTTATCCCATTTAAAATGAGACATGACATGGGGCTGTCAGTTGATGGAATATGTGTTCGGACGACGATAAAATAGTCACCGTCAAATGATAAATGTTCGAAATTGCGCCATCCCACAAACGTTATACAATATCAATGATAGTTTATATCTACGACACCTATCTGCTCAAGACCATGTCAAATACGTTTGGAAAGCCTACTGTCTCCCCATAAATACGGGGTACTTGATGACATTCGCCAAACATTCGAACATTCATAATTTCACGGTAACCTTATTTTACCTTAGCTACCCTGTTACCACATCGTATCTAATTTTGGCGGTAAACTTTTCTAAATATATGACGTCGACATTTTGTAATTAAGTAAAGTAGATATTATACTGTGAAGACGTTTGCGGAAGCGCACAATTTCGAAAATCATTTGACGGTGACCTTGTTTGACCTTGGATTCACGCCAACTGGCCCATTTGGCAAGTCTCATTGGGAGGGGAGATGTAGGCCTTTCAACAGATGTAGCATTTGGGTGTGTGTAGGGGGGGGGGGCATTTAAACTTCTAAAACAAAATACATTTTGGCGCCTAGCCGCTCTTCTATACAAATATGTATGACTAATTAGGCAGCAACCTCTTACCTTTTTGGTTTGGCATCGCCAATGTCGTCCTTTATTATCGAGTTCTTCTGCCAAAATCTTCTGCAATCCAGAAAGTCGAAGTCGTGAAATGGAAGCACACAAAACACACATCATATAATGTTGCCAACGTTAACAGTAAACAATATGAGAAACATACACACAGAACCTACAACAAACAGGATACATCGTTGACTATGTGGAGCTTCACTATTGAATGAAGTTGTTAATTTTGTTCTCATTCCCAAGACAGTATGTACTATGTACGTTGCATGGAAACACTCACTTGTTTGTCTTTAGTACGTCGAACTCTATGCAACGGTTGTCCCCTTCTCGCGGCCGTGAATTCGTGAAGATCGCTATAATTAAAATACTGATCGGTAAAGAGATGATGAAAGATTCGATGCCGACAATGAGCTGCTCCGTCGTGATAGCAATCCCGCCAAGCGCCCCCTCTTCAATCTGCGCTGGCGCCTCACCATAAAACATGATGTTAGTGAGCATGGCGATCATAACAAAAGACATCACACACGACAGTCGCTGGGCGCGGTTGAAGATCTTGTAGACGGGACGGCTGAAGATGCTCACCCACGGATGTTCACTGCGAAGGATCTGCATTGACGTCAGCCGGAAGTCGTACAAATGATGGCGTTTATCCTCGTTCGCATACAGGGATTTCTTGATGCCGCCCACGCCAAATTCCGGCGATAACCAGTCGTCGCATACAAAGTCCCACACTTCGTTTGTTTGAATGTTTCGAACCGTTATCTGCTTGAGAAACCTGGCATCAACAAGTGCGAGTGCAGATATTAAGTTAAATATTAAGTAAAATATGCCTTTTTAATCAATAGAATCTATCTAGTCTCAGGGTGATTTTCCAAACACTATAATACTCTAGTATGTGTATATCTACGTACATAATATATATATATACGTGTGTGTGTGTGTGCGTGTGTGCGTGTGTGCGTGTGTGCGTGTGTGTGTGTGAGTGTGCATAAGCATTTGGGTATGTACATATGCATATATGTTTGTGTGTGTGTGTGTGTGTGTGTGTGTGTGTGTGTGTGTGTGTGTGTGTGTGTGTGTGTGTGTGTGTGTGTGTGTGTGTGTGTGTGTGTGTGTGTGTGTGTGTGTGTGTGTGTGTGTGTGTGTGTATCATTCATGTAGGCATGTATATATTTTAATGTTTTTTAACTTAATTTATTGTCTTGCAAAATGTACTAATTCTAACAAATAACGTTTTGCATGTTTTGTGTATGTCCGTAGATGTTCATATGAATTTCTTTATATATAAATGACCTGCCACGCTTAACCACGTTCAATGCGAGAGATGCCGATGTTTTAAAGAAACGTTACCATGCCACGAACGACTTTCGACGGGGTGTTGGTCAACTGCATGGGCAATTAAGGTTTTTGTGATTCTGAAGCAACTACAAGACGAACTTTCATCATCAAGGGTTTTCGGTTCAGATTAGGTGTCGTGGTTTACCTATATCCACATGTAGCTAACATGATTTTAAAAAAACTTGATATCTAAACGATCCCCACGATAATGTTATTATGTGAAGAAACAATCATATGTTTATGCCAATGTTAGTCCAGTCGTGTCCGAAAATAGTCAAACTGTCATAGGAGCAGGAAATATCTGTTTGTCTCATAATATACAATACAACAGAATAATTGTATCAAATACGCAAAAACGTATAATATATTGTAATTGAGGCGACTTGAAAACAAAAGTGGTAAGTATATAATGTATGTTGAGATGGTAACGGCAGCAGGGGAAAGTGAAATCAGCAAGACAAAGAGGCTGCTGAATACATGTACGAGGCATGGTAAAGTACCAGAAGAGTGGTTGACGGGCTAATTGTCCCAACATGGAAGAGAAAGGGAGATGTGCAAGATCCAAGAAACTATAGAGGCATCACACTTCTATAATACATCATGAAGCTGCTAGAGAGGATCCTAGATGGGAGGATTCGAAAGAGAGTAGAACAGGAATTAGGTGAAGAACAACAGGGATTCAGAACGGGCAGACGGACGACGGATGCGCTGCATTGAGACAGCTGGTGGAGAAAACGTTGGAAATGCAAGTGATAATGGCAGTGGGATTTGTGGACCTGGAGAAGACCTACGAAGAGGTCCCAAGAGAGATGTTGATGGCAACAGTAAGAACGATGGGAGCGCCAGAAGCAGAAGCCAGAATCATGGGAGCAATGTATGAAAGAACAGCAGGAAGAATTGTGGCTGGATCTGGAATGTCGGAAGAGTTTCCAGTTAACATCGGATTGAGGCAAGGAAGTGCCCTAAGCCCATTATTATTTATCATGGTGATGGAATTAATCAGCAGGAAGATCAGCACGAAGTATGTTCTCAGAAAGATTATGTATGCAGATGATCTGGCCATAGTAGCAGAAAGCAAACAAGAGCTACAAGTTATGTTGGAGGAATGGAGCAGGGTGTTCAAGAAACACTGACTGGGAATGAGCCTGGAGAAGACAGAAGGAATTGGACATCAGGATGGAGGGAAAGGAAATTAAGCAAGTGGACGGCATTGTGTACCTTGGAGGAATGGTTACGGCGGTTGGGCGCTCAGATGTGGAATTGCGACGCCGAATACAAGCTGGAGGGAATTCTTGGAGAAACGTAGATGGAGTCATGAAAGGGAAAGTTCTGAGAGTGTGTGTGTTACCCCGGCAAGCCTATATGGTCTGGATATAGTAGAGCTGACAGAACAACAACAGAAGCTGCAAGTTTGTGAGAACAACTGGGTTAGAAGAATAACAAGAACAACGAGGGTAGACAGAAGGACGAATGACCTGAGAAAGGAGATTGCAATGCAATGCAGTGTAACACTAACAGGAGGATTATTGAGAAGCCGGGTGAGATGGGCAAGCCACTTGACAAGGATGGATGCCGGAAAAATAGCGAAGACAGCAGAGACGGAACAACATAAAGGACACCGGAAAGGGGGAAGGCTACAACAGAGTGTGGTTCAGCTATACTATACCTGGTCCTTACCCCTGTACAGCTGGGAACAAGGAAGATGGCAACAAGGAAAATAAAAGATTATGTCCAATAAGGGGCAGGAGACTCCCACTAAGACTACATATAGTGGCTGCCCTATGAGCCACCCTATGAAACGATGTTTGTGTTCCGATGCTAGTTTGCGAATTTAGGTTGCATCGTATCATATCAGTATTTCGTATTGACAAAATAATTAATTAAATATGTCGTCGTTGTCCCGGATACATATCGTTCTTCTGACCGTTTAATTTTAAGTACAACAACACGTGTAGTTCATCCGTCGACAATTGAACGAGCCTCACCATATTAGTGTTTATTATGCACAATTGGCGCCACCTGGTATTTCGGGTAGCTTCCATTAAAAGGCGTTGTAGGTCCACCAGTAATCCCGAAAACGAACAAATAAACAGTACAAACCTACTTAAGTAAGGAAACGTTTGCTAGCAACAACAACAACAACAACAACACATTAGCCGGAGATAAAATATCGATGTGACGTACCAGGAGGGAAAAAGCCCGCTACAGTTGTGCCAGATCCGTAGATTTCTAAGTTCACCGAGACTAGCTGTAGTTGCAACCAGAAACCAACACTCGGCTCCGGACTCGTGAACGAATCTCGTCGGATCGGCCAACACAAGTGTTTCACTGATGTTAAGTGAGCCAATAATGTACATAGCGACAGTGGCCGATGTACCTGCGTCACGCTGCCATCCAGTGATCACTGTTAGTAGATAGTAGTATTTGGCGTCGACGGCGGTGGAAATAAAGATGACCCCTTGCTATAAGACATATAGAAAGACGCCATTTTCGTGGGACAAATTATGACATTTTCTTTTCTAACATGGTAAATGCAATTTACGATGAAAAACAAACTGGGTTATAAAGGTATAAAACGATTTGTTCCGACATCGAGTATTGTTTAATTGTGTGTCTCTAAAATGGAAGATCGCTATACACTTTCACCTTGTAGCGTATACGTCAAGTAATATGCCTGGTGCTTTAAATATATGTTAAGAGAGGCAGTCGTTACCTTCATCAGATCCCCGTGGTCCTTGCGCCGTGCCCACACCATCAGTACTGCGTAGATACACCAGGCGGCAATGACAAGGGAAACGACTATGGGGTTGTGCATGATCCCGAGGAATAACGATAGGTCAAATGGGTCCACTTTATTCGGTTGCATTAACACAAATGCTGAGAACACACTTAAGTGACGATATTCGCACAGGATGGCAGCAGCCGACGAGTTCTGTGACACCTCAAAAGCAACATACACAGTCTTAACACTATGAAGCATACAGAACGTTAACGGAGCATACAAGGTCCAAATCCCAAAGCAATGGCTTAATCAAATAGCCTATACATGTATTATTATTATTATTATTGTCCTACCTTACATCCGTCGTTCGTCCAAAGTTCTTCACTTTCATCCCAGTAAAGACAGTCATTCAAGTAAACAGTTGCGGATAGGTTAAGAAACGTTATATTGTGTGCCTCCGGACTTTCAGGTTGAATTCTGCTTTTTGTGCGGTCGACCGCCTCAGAGTTGCAGAATCCACATGTTGTAGATTCCGCCTCACAAAGCTTACAACGAGTCGAATCATGAAACGATGGAAGCATACCAATGTACAATTGACAACGTGGTCTTGTATCGGACATTCGGCCGAACAGAGAAACAACGCCACGTCCCTCCACGACGTATTCTAGTCCCGCTTTATTGGTCTTCTCTATCTTAATAACTGTTCGTATTGCATCACTATGGAAGTTCACCGAGTGTAATGTAATGTTTCGTTCTTTTCTCGAGTCCCTGAAGAAGTCTCTGACGAACACCTTATCATCCGACTTTACAATAAGAAAAACAGATGAGCTGGTTTTATTCGTGTGTGAAGATAATATTACCTGGTAGTTTTTATTGCAGGCAATGTCAGTCGTGAATCGTTCCAAATCTGTAAGGGTGACACTACCACCAGTTTGACTCATCTTCATGTTAAGATATATTGACCCTCGGCCGGTTCCTGGAACATTGAGGTGTTAAACATGACCAAAACACGACTCCGTAGCCATAACTGCAATATTGTCGTTTTTATGGCATCAGTTTGGAAAGGTTTTTACATTCAGATGTCAGTGCTGCTGCTATTGCTCAGATTCGAACAGGTGCAGATGATGCGTTTTGGTTTACAACAATGTTTCTATAGTTAGCCTATCACAGGTCTAAAATTAATTATATTTTGCCAAAGTTAGCAGTAGGAAAATGTGTTCTATTTATTTATTATGATGTTTCATACAAAACAAATACGCATAGCTTGAATGCATTGATCGTATGAAATAACATGTGGAATACTATGTCAATGGCAAGCTGAAGCCACAGTGCAATAAACAAACCGAGTTTTCGTGGTATGGCAATAACAATGGGTTGTGTGAGATTCTCAAGACGCACTGATTCTCCGTTGTCTCTATACATGGACAGACCAACGACGTCTAAGTTCACTTGCTTGGCAGAAGAATGCCAGGTGTACGGGTTCCTGGACATTTTAAACAGCTGCAGTGGAGATAGAGAATGATTGAGACACACATATCAGTCTGTAAAGGTTTATTAACATTTAATTACTATCAAAATTATTTATATAAACTAGGGCACACGTTATCGGGCATGTTCTATTCAAATGTATAACATTTTACAATCACATAACCTGTGTATTTAAATTACAATGAATTGGTTTTGGTAAGTTAGTTATACTCTTGCTGGAATTATTAAACTTACAGTTAATCATTTTGTATTTAAATTACAATTAATTGGTTTTGGTAAGTTAGTTATACTCTTGCTGGAATTATTAAACTTACAGTTAATCATTTTGTATTTAAATTACAATTAATTGGTTTTGGTAAGTTAGTTATACTCTTGCTGGAATTATTCAACTTACAGTTAATCACTTTGTATTTAAATTACAATGAATTGGTTGTGGTAAGTTAGTTATACTCTTGCTGGAATTATTGAACTTACAGTTAATCACTTTGCTCTTGAGTAATTTTGAGAGATTACAATTTGCAAACATTTAACAGTTGCATATTGATACGTCATGGTTGCATGCATATACAAATACACCCGTTCAAAGGATTTGCATATAGTGAATGTTAACTACTCTGTATTGTGTATGAGGACAATCTATTCCAGCTGACCTGGAGTCCCATCACATCTGTTGCTGCAGCCGTCGAGTTCTCCAACATCGGTAGCTTGAAGCTAATCGGGATTCCGTCATCGGAGCTGGGAAGAGTTATCAATTGCTGGCTCAGACTGGCGACGGTGTCTTTCTTCAGTACTTGACTTAGTGTGCCGGCTTGCATCGTGGCAGTTTCGTTCCCTACCTTTACGGAACGTAGCCGTGCCGAAGAAATGTCCTCCACCGCTAGCATGGCCGTCCGCACTATGCTTCTTTTCTGCATTCACACGTAACGTAACATTGACAATTAATTCATACGAAAGCTGTCTAAGGCTCCCTCATACAATTTATATGGTGAGAGAAATAAAAAATTACAATTATTAGTTATGTGTTTTAATCATTACTGTGGAAGCTGGTATTATTGGTTGTATCGTAATGAACTGTCCCAAGACAAATCAACACAGCGCTATATAAAAAGTTACCGTCAAACCTTATTTAATAAAATTTATTGCCATCTTTTGACTCCTAGAAGCCGAGTTAGGAGATAACATTATTACATTATTTTCTTTATTGGTGTCACCAATAAAAAAGCGGATTCGAAAGCTTTCATGAAGTGACTAAGCAAGATTTACAGAAGATACTCTCAAAATCGCCAGGAACGACCTGTGACTTGGATCCAATTCCATCTTCACTACTGAAGAAGTGTGCCGATGACGTACTGCCAGCGATGACACACATTATCAACAATTCAATGAACTCTGGCGAGTTTCCCCCTCTCTTAAAATTGCGCAGATCCGACCTGTGTTGAAGAAAGCAAACTTATACCCAACTGTGATGACCAACTATCGCCCTATATCAAACTTAAGTTTCCTCAGTCAGACACTGGAGCGAGTGGTAGCCAAACAACTGTCTTCATTCCTGGCCGACAATAATCTTATGGATCAATACTAGTCAGCCTACCGTGCACACCACAGTGTAGAAACTGCAATAGTAAACGTTCACAATGGTCTGCTGCAGGCCATGAACTACGGCAAGGTTACCCTTCTTGTGTTACTCGACCTATCCGCAGCTTTTGACCATGTCGACCATTCTATACTGTTATCTCGCATGACCAGCTACTTCGGAATATGCGGTGTTGCACTTGAGCTTCCAGTCCTACTTGAGCGACAGAACCTGCTGTGAGCGCATTGACAATGTAACATCGGATACATCGCAACTAACATACGGACTCCCGCAAGGCTCTGTCTTAGGGCCAATACGTTTCTCAATGTATACGATACCCATTGCTGATATCATCAGGAAGCATGGCCACAATTATCATTGCTACGCGGACGATATACAAATATACCTCTCAGCCGATCCCACACTGTCAAAAATTAATGACGCAATACAGCAAATTGAAGCCTGCCTTGACGAGCTACGTCAATGGTTGTCGCAGAACTTCCTCAAGCTGAATGATGGAAAGACAGAATTCATTGTCGTCGGATCCAAACAACAGAGATCAAAGGTCAGCATCACAGAGTGGGCGACACCATGGTTACTCCTTCGGACAGCGTCAGGAATATCGGTGTTGTCTTTGATGAGAACCTTTCCATGGATAAACATATCGCCGCTGTACCCAGAGCCGTCTGGCTGTCAATTCGTAATATTGGCCTGATTCGTAAACACACCAATCAGACACACCAGCGACTACAAAACACTGCTGCCAGACTGGTCACTCTCTCCAGGAAATTCACACACATCACACCTATCCTAAAACAACTACACTGGCTGCCAATCGAACGGAGGGTCATCTACAAAATATCCACGCTTGTATTCAAGACAATCCACCGCGTCTCTCCTACCTACTTGTGCAACCTCGTCAAACAGCATGTGCCATTCCGTGAAAATCTGCGCTCTGCAAACAAGTTACTCCTAGTAGAACACAAACCGAAAAACTCGTGGGAAGAACGATCGTTTATAGTATCCGCAGCAGATATTTGGAAGGCGCTTCCAAACAATGTTAGAGCTACTACAACAATCAACACCTTCAAAACAGCCTTGAAAACCCACCTCTTTAAAATGTACTTAGAATAAGACGTGATGTGGAAATTTTCTGGACATTGTATAATACTGATCTTATACTATTTATGAACATACTTTTATTGTATTCATTATTTATTATATTACTTATAATATCGTAACATTTATGTGTATACAAGATATATATTTTTAGAAAGGTTGTATTAACGCGTCTACATTACATTGATAACGATATTTATTATTGATTTTATGCTGTATAATTATACTCATTTTATAATTTCAAGAACGTTGCTCTTATTATATTTTAGAATACTGCTTTTACAATTCTTAAAATTACTACTTTAAACTCAGTAATGGTCAAATACTGTACAAGCGCCATGCGCGCCTCTACGGCGGATACCGGCGCTATATAAGTCTTCATTATTATTATTATTATCTATCTTGAATGGTTTTGGTGTTTTATCTGAACACTTAAAACAATTAACGAGGGCTTTCTTTATAAAATTAATTATTAGGTAAATAATAGGATATTCAAGCGATTGTTTATGTTGGAGTTGTTGTTAAAACCAATGTAATGAAGCAACTTTACAAAAATTAGCATAACATTACAGCAGCTTTCTCTTCGTTTTCTTTGTCATCTGAGTGTGTCCAGCCAGTGTCGAAGTCGTCCCCGTCATAGTCGACCTCAAGGTCAGTCAGTGCTACGACTGTTGATCTTTTCATCAATTCCATCACTCCTTCGAAGACAATCCTAAAAAATGCAACACATTTAGCAATTAATTAAATAATTATGTAAAATTAATGAGTTTTTTTAACATATACAATACGTTAAGTTTTACCTTGTAGAGGTTTTCGTTTATATAACACGCCAATTTCTTTGTAACGTATGACGTCATCGTACATATGAGATAGTTCGCAATTGCCGTCGTCTCGGTTGATTGGTGCCCTGGCCTTTGTGATCCATTTGACTTCTTTTATTTGTCGTGTTTTTCTGTTGGCTTCCTTGTCCACTATTTTCGCTCCATCCCAGTCTGTGATATGATTTTGTGTTGTTGCGTAGTCTGTGGATTTATTGATGGTCAACATTGATTTTTTCTCGCTCTTCGTGTATTTCTTTTTCCTTGTGTTATCAACATCCTTTCTATGTTTTGGGCCTTGAAAAAGGTAAAGGATAGCAACAAGAAAACAGAAAAGATCTACAGAAGCCAAGTAGTCTACACATATGTGGAGGGAGTCTCAGACAGGGTACATTGAGTACTTGAGAAGTATGGGTTAGCAACAGCCATGAGTCAACACATCACCCTCAGGCGCCTCTTGGTAGACCCTAAGAACAAAGTGGAGCCAGAAGAACAAGGCGAATTGGTGTACCAAATATCATGCAAGAACTGTGGTGGTGAATATATTGGGGAGACGGAACGATCAGGGTTCATACAGAAAGCATGAAGTCAAATTCAAGAACATTCAAGAACATTTGGGGGGGAATAGTACTTTTTCAAAAAAAATTTCAAGAACCTTTTTAGGAGCGAACCGCTTGAAAGTTGTACAATAAAAACTTCAAACATGTTAGTTCAACAGTTTATTGATAGAGAACAGTTGTGGTACATAACCCTGGCTACCAAATACATTAACACAAGGTAACTGTAGGCCAGTGGTCACATCAGTGTGATTCACAGCTCACACTCCCTTGAGTGTGGCAAGTTTGGTTTTAAGGTCCTGCGTAACCGCAACCAGTTCACTGCCCTTCAGTTTTGCCGACTGTCGCAGAGCATTGCTTTTGGCAACAAAGCTGAAGTCTCTCTTTTTCTCTGCAGTGATGGCAAATTTATCAGCGCACTTGGTGAGTTCACTGATGTCTGTTTCCAGTTGATGGCGCTTGGCTTTGAGGTCGTCAACCTCATCAATCACACATTTTCTCTTCTTTGACCCGACTTCACCCAGCCTCTTCTGGCGAGCCTCCTCAAGATACGCTGTGTACCTTGAGCGTGAGGCACGGCACGATACCAGCAGTTCCTAGTTGATGTCAACGGCCATGATGCCACCGACTGAGGTGAGATAGTCATTCACAAGACGTTCTACAATGAATGTCTCATGGCACATGTTGGTCCGCTCCATCTGCTTGTTTACGGAAAATCCTCACTCGACACTTACTTGCCCGTGCGACAGCATTAGGAGCTGGGAGACGACATCCCAAAGGTTGCAATACTCCCTCTTCATCATGTGTTGTCTGCACAAAATACTGATGTAGGAGTTGTTGCGCTTGCGCTAGTTCGCTGGTGCATATGCGTCTTGTGTTGGACGGATTTCGAGTGGTTTTCCAAAGCGTACTTGCCGGCATTCGCAATGTTCAGTCGTTTCTTGCAAAGATTGCACATTGCGACCTTGTCATCTGTGCGATCTTTTGCTACCCAATCTTTAAATTTTGCATGAACCAACCATTCGTCGCGAAACTTACAATTTCCGTGTTGACGAGGCATGATCACAAACGTCGTAACATGTGCAAATTCAAAAGCCGGAATGAGTTTCGAAATTAAAAATGATGGCGTAGTGTAGAAAATAAAAAGAGAACACGGCTCTAACTGGTCAATCACTCCTGAACGAACCAATAGCAAACGTTGTAGGCTTGTAGCACTAGCCTATTTCATGTGGCGCCATCTACTGAATCAAGTAACCACCAATTTGTCATCTCCGCCATTTTGATTTACAATCCGCCGATTTTTAAGACAAACATTAGTAAGTTACTGTAACGATTGTTTGACAAAATGCTAGTAAAGATTATATCGTCATACAACTCGCTATCAATGTGCTTGAAAATTCGGGAAAATCGGATTCAAGAACATTCAAGAACATCCAGTCAAATTCAAGAACATTCGAGGATACTCGAACGAAAAAACGAAATTCAAGAACATTCGAGACTTTCGGCGACCTGTGCGAACCCTGGGAACGATTGTTCAAAACGAAACTTGAGGAACATAGAAAGGATATTGACAACACAAGGAAAGAGAAATACACGAAGAGCGAGAAAAAAAGATAAATGTCGACCATCAACAAATCCACAGACTACGCAACAACACAAAATCATATCATAGACTGGGAGGGAGCGAAAATAGCGGACAAAGGAGCCAACAGAAAAACACAACAAATAAAAGAACCATATGGATCAGAAAGATCAGGACACCAATCAACCGAGACGAGGGGATTACGAATTATGTCACATGTACGATGACGTCATACGTCACATGTACAGAAGAAATTGGTGTGTTATAACGAAAGCAACGAATTCTGCCGATGAAGACAGCGAGAAGCAGTCGAAAAAATCAAAAGAAAAAACGTTTCTTGTGAGGGAACTATGTTATATTGAGAAAACAGAGGGACGGAGGAAAAGTGTTCGGCAGAGGAAGAGAAAACGGGCCAGTGGGGATAGATCAGCAGGTAGTCAGACTGTAGAGAACGAGGAGAGACACGACAGAGATACAGGTGGTGAAGAGGTAGATACCACAGAGGCAGTTGGTAAGACTGTGAGACAGAAGACTGATGGAAGAAGACAGAGTGTTCAGCAAAAAACAGAAAACATGACAGGCGTGAAGGTGACAGGGGAGAAAGTTACCGTAGTGAAGGAGGTAGCCGGGGAAAAGGGACGGGAGAGGAGAGAAGAAAATGTGATGGGAGGAAAGAAGAAGGGACGAAAGGAAGTGAGAGTAAATGTGCTAGAAGAGAAGATGACAGGAGGAAAGGGGACAAGAGAAAACGCGACAGGAAAGAAGGGAATGGAAGAGAATGTGACAGGAGAGAAGACGACAAGAGGAAAAGACAACAACCAGACATATGCAAACCGGAGGAGCTACTCCGAGGCAGTGATTGAGGGGGCAAGGAGAAAAGAGAGAGTGTTTATGGGCGATTCAATTCTGAGAAAAACAGACAAGACTATATGCGAGGGGAAGGACGTTGTTGTATGTCTACCGGGGGCTAGGATAGAGCATGTGACCGAAAGGGTAGAGAAGGTATTGGGGCATGGCAAGGGAGGGTCTATACTAGTACACGTTGGGACAAACAATGCAGACAAGGAGGGAACAACTGGGATCTAGTTAGAACAGTTACAGGAACTTTAGTGATGGCGATCAAGAAGAGAGACATTTAGAGTGAAGATATGTACAGTGGAAAGGGGGCAGCAGTATTCTCAGAGAATCTGCTGCGATCTGTTGACAGTGGGACAGGTTGCATCTATTTAAACTAAATTCGCAGGGGGGACTCGCAGAGAAGCCTGAAACTGGAGGCATAGATAAAGGCAGCAAAAATAATTCAGCAAAGAACAGTCTGGAAAACTGTTCTGAAGCTGGGTATAAATGTGTTTGTTTAAATGCAAGGAGTATAGTAAACAAAAGAAATGAACTAAACATTATGGTAGAAGATATTGACCCTCACATAATAGGTATAACCGAATCATGGGCAACCACCGATATATCAGATGCCGAATTGGGACTGACAGGATATGTAATGTTTAGGAAAGATAGAATAGGAAGAAGGGGAGGTGGAGTTATTTTATATATTAAAGAATCTATCCAGGCTTATGAAATAAAATTAGACAGAGAAGCAGATTGCGAAGAAGCTGTTTGGTGTAACATAGTTACAGGAAACTCAACGTTAACGGTTGGATTAGTTTATCGAAGTCCAAACATAAGCATAGAAGAGAATGAAAAAATACAAAACGCTATAAGGGAAGTGAGCAAACGGGACTGTGTTATTATGAGGGATTTTAACCATGGGCATATAAAATGGGAAATCTCTACAGAGTATGGGTAGTGAGGACCACAAGTTTTTAGTTTTAGTACAAGATAGTTTCCTTTCTCAACATGTGCTAGAACCAACCAGGGGAGAGAATGTGTTAGACTTAGTTTTGTCCTCACAGAATGAATTAGTTGACAATGTTAAATTATGTGAGCCTCTGGGAAGTAGTGATCACAACCAGATACATTTTACCATCAAAGTAAAATCAGAAAGAAATAATAAAAGCAGTTGAGGAGAAATTTCCACAAAGGAAGATATAAGGAAATGAGGAAATATTTAGCAAAGATAGACTGGAATAATACACTGAAGAACAAGACAGCAACAGAATGCTGGAATATCTTAAAGAATTAAATAGAGTGCATCGTAGATAAATTTGTTCCCTTCAAAAAACAAGGGAAACGGACCAGAAAGAAATACCTATCGAAAGAAGCCATTAGAAAAATTAAGTATAAACAAATGATGTGGAAGTCTTATAGACGTACTGGCAATGACGAAGACTACAACAGTTATAAAGAAGCACTAAACCAAGCTACAGCTGAAATTAGAAATTCAAAGAGAAGCTATGAACATAAATTAGCTTGTAATATAAAACATGACAGCAAGAGTTTTTATGCGTATGTTCGAAGCAAACAGAAAGTTCAGGATAAGGTCGGTCCTCTAGAAGATAGTGCTGGAAATATAATATCAGAAGGATTCTTAATGGCTGAAGACCTAAATGAGTATTTTAGTTCAGTGTTTACCAGAGAAGACACTAGTTCACTGCCAGTACCAGAGGCTAAGTTCAAGGGGCAGAATCAGACTATTTAAGACAGTTAATTGTAACCCCAGAAATGGTAGCTAAGAAAATTAGGGCTATGAAGGAAAATAAATCACCTGGAGTGGATGGTATTCCACCCAAACTACTAGTGGAAATTGTAGAACAAATTAGCATACCGCTTGCAACAGTTTTCAACTTGTCATTAGAAGAGGGAGTGGTTCCTTTAGAATGGAAAGAAGCAAACATTATACCGTTATTTAAAAAAGGTTCGAGAAACAAGTCAGAGAACTATAGACCAGTGAGTTTAACATCAGTGATTTGTAAATTATTAGAAAGACTAATTAAAGATCACATGGTGGATTTTCTTGTTAAACATAACTTGATAAACCCATCTCAACATGGGTTTCTAAAAGCGAGGTCATGCTTAACAAATATGTTATGTTTTTTGGAAGATATCACTAAGTGGGTAGATGATGGATCACCAGTAGATATCATCTACTTAGATTTTCAAAAAGCTTTCGACAAAGTGCCACATCAGAGATTACTGCTTAAACTAAAAGCCCATGGCATAGGAAATGGTATAATTAACTGGATAGAAAAATGGCTGATTGACAGAAGACAACGGGTAGTTGTTGATGGGGAGGCTTCAAACTGGAAATCAGTTTTGAGTGGGGTTCCACAGGGATCAGTACTGGGACCTATATTATTCTTAATATATATAAACGATTTGGACGATGATATAGCTAGCAAGGTGTTGAAATTTGCAGATGATACAAAAGTGTTTAGAAGGATTGAAAGTGATGGTGATAGACAGCATTTACAAGATGATCTTGACAGGTTGATCAAATGGTCTGAAAAGTGGCAAATGTTGTTCAATTTGGGAAATGTAAATGCCTTCACACAGGACATGGGAACGAATATGTAGAATATACAATGGGGGGAACTGTACTAAGTACTACTGTAAAAGAAAAAGACTTAGGCCTGACAATTAGTGCTGACATGAAGGTTTCAGAGCAGTGTGGAATTGCAGCTTCAAAGGGAAATCAAATCCTTGGATTGATTAGGCGAAATATAGCATATAAAGAAAAAGAACTAATAATACCGCTGTACAAAACAATAGTTAGGTCTCATTTAGAATATTGTATACAAGCGTGGAGGCCATACCGCAAGAAGGACATATATATGCTAGAAAGAGTACAGAGGAGAGCGACTAAATGATACCAAAACTGAGGGATCTTAGTTATGAAAAACGCCTAAAAGAATGTGGTTTAACAACACTAGAGACCAGGAGATTGAGATGAGATCAGATAGAAGTGTTTAAAATATTGAATGGTTATGAAAATATTGATAGAAATATGTTTTTTTCAGTTAAGAAAGATAGAAAGACTAGAGGACATGAAGTTACATTAGTAAAGGAGCAGTGTAGATTAGACGTGAGAAAGTTCTCATTTTCACAAAGGACTGTGAATGAATGGAACAGATTATCTGATGATTGTGTGGGTGCTAGTAGTGTGAATATGTTTAAAAATAAAATCGACACATACCTCAGAAGGGCTGGATATATGTAGATAAAAGGGTTGGACTCTCGATAAGCCAAAGGGCTTCCTTGTCCACCTGCCATCTAGAGTTAATTCTCTGGATGGCAATCTTGTTAAATCTTGTTAAATCTTGTTAAATCTTGTTAAATATTAGAATAACTAAGAAACCGGATTATCAATCCATTCAAGGAACAACATATAAGTTTGACATTTTCGTAATTGTTTATAATTGTTGATAAGGAATGAATCCGCGTCGTCGTACGTGCCTCTCTATGCACGCTTTGCTGTTGTTCACACCAGTGAGTGATACCGTAATATCGCTTAGTGGAGGGAACACGACACGTGACGATAGCGATGTTGTGGACTTACATTGATATAGGGAGACACATACTTTAATGGTTTCTCGATCAATCTCGGTGATGCATTCCCGTAAGTCACGTTTTTAAGATATTTGCCCATTTCTTCGTAAGCTTGTGTTGCCTCTACCTAAGCAATACATTAGAATACGTGCAGTTATACTTAGAAAAGCATATTCAGATATACTGAACTTATAACCAAGAAAAATGTAAAAACATCCAAACGTTCACATATTTTCCTCAACATTTCGCCACAATTACATTCCTGAATCATCGCAATGAATAACCTTAAGGATAACATATGTATTCAATCACTTACAGAAGTTTGCAATTTCATTGTAATGATTGCCATGAATATCTTTAGTTCAATCTTTGGACATGGCAAAGTGTGCATATCTTCCGGTAATCCTTGTAGAATACATTAATTACACTAAAAGAATGTATTTGTTAGTGTCTTACCTGTATGTCCACCGTTATGGATTCTGTATCTGTGATGACATTGAGACAACTTGCCTTGGCAAGAACAACATCAGGGTTACCGACAGTGATGTTTGACACTTTTGAGACCATCGTCTTTCTGACCTGTCACACAACGTAGACTTGCAAATCAACAGTTTCCCCACGAACTAGTGCGTAAATCAAATCATACATGTCGTGTGAATAAAACGTGATCTTATAAGGCGTCATTCTAACAATTACCTACGCCACCGTTCATGATCTAAAATGGGTGTATGTTTAGTCAGCGTCCGTAAGTGTTATTCTTGCATATTATGATATTGGCAACTGATGCTGCATCGATTGACAACAGCTGAAGACCAAACACGGAACCCTACTGGATCCCATCTACAATGGACGAGCAGGTAATGAATCACCGTGAATGTGGACGGACTGGACTCGGCCACTCAGGTGTGACACAATGTCTTTTGGACCACGACCATGTCAACATCATGTGAGTGTCGGTGCAACATCAGTTTGTGATCGACGGTGTCAACTGCAGTCGATAGATCAAGAAGCATGATAATAACGTTCTGAATGTCCTTCTGCACACAAACAAGGGTCGTCTCAACGCCGTGATTGGGCTTGTACGCTGTCTTGCGGGGTTGGCTGAGAGTATGCTCCAACATGAGAACCGACAGACTCGCGGCAACGACACGTTCTATTGTCCAGGACGACAGCTTTATTAACTGGTGCCTTTTAAATCAATATAATCTATCTGCAGAGTTACTTTTCTAACATTATAACACTGTACTATGTGTATATCAATGTATATATGAATTTACATATGCATGCATGTGTGTGTTTATAGTTATGTGTTAGGATATATTATATATACACACACGCACGCACGCACGCACGCACGCACACACACGCACGCACACGCACCCACACACACACTCACTCACTCTACTCTAATGCAGCGCATTTTCAACACATGGAATACAATACCACAAATATGTCGATGTCGATCTTTGTTTACGAGTGAACAAATGGAACACTTTCATTTTCTAAGTTTATTAGCTTTGCCATTCAGTTATTAAAATTAATATCCCGTTTTCATTTTTTATTAGGGACTTTTTGGGTCTTATCTATCAGGAGAGACAAGTTTAGCAAGTTTCATCAAGATTTGCCTCTTCTGTAACTATTTGCACACCTAAAACTCGGGGTATTTTGGCATAAAAATATTAAAACGTTTGACGACAGCATTTCAAAGCTATCTGAAAAGAAAAGAAATTAGCTAAACGAACAGAACAGCCACAGAACCCTTCCTCAGTTGATTTCTAGAAAAAGAAATTTACTAAACATTATAACTCACAGAGAATTTATTTTGAGAAAACTGTGAAAACATGTCGACCCCTTTTGTCGCGTCT
Source organism: Paraescarpia echinospica (assembly GCA_020002185.1). Lineage (NCBI taxonomy): Eukaryota > Metazoa > Annelida > Polychaeta > Sabellida > Siboglinidae > Paraescarpia > Paraescarpia echinospica. Next base: position 65,814,282 of record CM034538.1, read on the forward strand.
GTCACACCCTATTTTCCAAAAAAAGTATTAAGGAAAAAAATATTTTAAAAATATGCTATACAGTGATAAAGCTCTATGCAATTCACTGACACAAAATCATTAATCAGATTTGCAATTAACGAGTAGCAAAGCATTAATCAATTCCGTCCCTCAAAATGTCGCGTCTGTCACACCGTGAATTGCAGATCTTTTCTTTGTTACGATAAAACGGGGATCTGCTTGAAAATTTCAACACATTGTTTTACTCAGAAAGACCCACTCTATAATTTGGGCAGATTCAATTGCACTATTTGCATGAATTAAAAAATAATCCTATCGACCTGCCAACTTTGGCATTAACGCCTACTTATATAAATATATTAGGTTATAACACACACACACACACACACACACACACACACACACAGGAACACTCATGTCAATAATCTTCTGTGATACGCCTCTCCAGAAAACCATACATGAAATATTGGATTATAGCTGAAATAAGTCAACTAACCAAATTAATGTAGTTTAATATCAGCATTTAAAAGGATGGTTATTGGCAGGGACATTGGCAAACAAATATCAGCAAATCAAGCACTCATGATCACAGGAAATTATAACTATATTTAAAAAATGGCTAAGATTCCTGCAGTTCAACTACATTAGCCTGCTCTCAGACTGCAAGTTTAGAAAAGGAAAGGTTTACCCGAAAAATATTTTAAGATGAAAATCTGGTCTTCCCTGTAGAACTTTCTGAGATTCAAGTCATTACATCTGTCGTATGTGGGGATTCCAAGGTCTAGTGATTGTATCGAATGAGCCTGTTCCAAGCATACACAAGTTGATAGGGAGGTAACTGTTTTGAAAGACATCAGGAGAAAAAAGCAGAAAGTCCAGCTCGCTACAAATTAGGAGACTCTGATCCAGTAGCCCAGAAAGTCAGATGAAGTCCACCCATCTACTATTTACTTTATCCTTCTAGACTTCATAGTAGTGGATCCCCTAGTAGTCCCACCTCGTCAGATCATCACGAATATCATTTAAAAATAAAACATGAGATCCTTGAAAATTATCACAAACAGAACAGGTCATAATACTGTGTTTGATTAAGCTTTATGTAATCATACACCTGGTAGCCATTTTGAAATTCATGTAGACAGATCTTCCCTTATTAATATGTTAAAGTAATCACAATTTGCATAAAGAAAGTGATTGAGGTCATGTAAACCAAAAGCCAACCAAGTAAAGAGACAGCTTAAAAATTAAAGTTTGTTTTATTTACCTCGTCGTTTATGTTGCGTCTGTCACAGTTGCAGTCAAGCCAGTCAAACAGTGTTTTTTGTCCTCTACAATGGAATATATGGAACTCAGCGCCTCACGAGAGATATACTGAGTTAGGTGTGAGGTGTAATACAGACCCGGAGAGTTAACACATTTTTCTATGGGGAAAAACAAATCTGGATGGAACCTTCTTATTCAAGTGTTACCTTTTGTGACCTCTCTGCAGCTTTACCGATGTAGACAGAGTCACCGTCACTGGATATACGATTCAAAGCTCTGGCAACACTTGACATTACCTGCAGTCCACCTAAGAAAAACACAGAGGACATAATATAGCGATATGCAAACGTTTGCCACTCCCGCAACTGAAAAAGGTTTACGTTGTCTGTAAGGCAACTAACTGTGAACCGATTACAAGCTTGCAAAGTGTGCTTCATTGGGGGAAGGTAATTAAGGCGACATATTTCACCAATGCCTTGTCTGCTACAAATTTCAATCTTACTATTTTTAGTTTCTCTTGGATTCTCCATTGTCATAGCTCCATCGTCTCGGCAGTCTGTCTGGTTAATTATTATTATTATTACTAGCATTTCTACAGCGCCATATCTCCGGGACCAGCCCGTTCATAGCCGCGTACACACATTATAAAACGTACATGGAAACAAATTTAAAAATATATATGTATAAAGATGCCGGTAAATATAATAATTATTAAGATTTACAAGATTGTATATATAATGTGACTAAAATACATAACATATTTGCACAAATATTAAGATAATTAAGTAAAAGAATATATATTATGATACATAAAATTGTATAAAAAGATCAATAATAATTAATTAATTAAAACACTTTATATAATATAAATTAATTAAATGATTAAATACATGTTCATAAAAAGTGTCCTACAGCACAATTCCTCAGTCGGTGTACGCCTGCTTAAATATATACGTTTTAAGGCAAGTTTTGAATTTATTCAAAGTGTCTATATGACGAACGTTTATTGGCAGAGCGTTCCAGAGCGTAGGTCCAGACACGGAGAAAGCTCGTCTGCCGTAGCCCTCTAAGTTGTAGCGCGGGACTACAAGCATATGTAGATCAGCAGATCGGAGGTTGCGGGTGGACGTATACGGTATTTTAAGATTTTGGATATACGCTGGAGCAAGACCATGTAAAACCGTGAAAACAAGGATCAGCTGTCTGTACTGGATACGCCAGCGAACTGGAAGCCAATGCAGTTCGACCAGCACAGGTGTTACGTGCTGGTGCTTTCGGTGTCTTAAAATAAGTCTTGCCGCCGAGTTTTGTACCATCTGCAATTTTTTCATAAGTGCCTCGGTGATGCCGTACAGGACCGCGTTAGTGTAGTCCAGCCGCGATGTCACCAGGGCGTGGACTAGTGTCTTACACGCATCAGTAGTAAGACAATGTCTGTATTTTGAAATTGCCTAGAGGTGGTAATAAGGTGACTTGCACATCCGTGACACGTGTGATGACATTGTTAGTCCAGAGTCGATTGTAATCCCGATGTTGCGGATAGTCGGTGACGGAACAATGTTACATCCGCATACACTAACACACGAAACGTCATACAGGTGTTTACCATTTGGTGCCGTGATGATAATAGCCTCGGTCTTGTTTTCGTTCAGCAGTAGATTGTGGTCTGACATCCACTGCTTCGCTTCTTCGATGCATCGCTGCATAAAGATGGTATTGCAGCTTGTGCCTTCTGAAGATAGCACCCAATGGCAGTGTGTATATGGAGAAGAGAATTGGGCCCAGCACAGACCCCTGTGGGATGCCAGACTTGATCAATGTTCTATGTGAGTTGTGGTCACTAATGCACATTGACTGAGTCCGGTTCGACAGGTATGACTCCAGCCATTTCAGTGCGATGCCTTCAATGCCTATGCTGCGCAGCTGGTTGATTAACATCGAGTGGCCAACAGTATCAAACGCCGCACTCATATCAAGCAGCACTGCCAGCACACCTTTCCTCTTGTCAAGGGAATGGAGATGGTCAATCTGAATGCGCACCAGTGCTGTAATGTTGTCTGTACGCACTTTAGAAAATGTCCATCAAATTGTTGTCGTCTGGATCCTGGTGTAGTTGAAATAAACATTTGTAAATAAGTGATTGTCTGATGCAATTAGTGACAACATTATGATTTTGCTCGGTTTGTGTAGATATTATTACAGTTTCTGGTATAACAGGTATGAATGTCTGGATTATGCAGTGCGCATATACTAAAATATTCTGGTAACTTTTCATTTACTAGTTTAAAATATAATGTTAACTGTTGGAGTATAAACTATCATCCAGTTTGAAAATATGTATGCTTTTAAAATGAGGATGGTGTGAACATTATACTTGGAAGAGATTTATCCTAACGATTTTTAAATGGTTTGTTTGGCATCTCAAAGCAAGTATTGCGTAATTGAAATTTATGAGTCGAGATTACAGAGTTATATAATTAGTTTGACTAAAATGTTGGATGGTAAGATGTGTATTAATTTATTAATAATCCCAGTAGTCTGCGGGAATTTGTTAGCCATTTTATTTACACAATGTTCCCAGCATATGTGCTTGTTGATAGTAAGGCTTACGAAATTGAAATAACCACATAGCTATAATGCGGTGCCATTCATTTTAATTGTGGGTATTATATTTTTAATGAGGAATTTTTTATCATTAAGTGATCGCTTGTAAGCCAGCAACCACATGGTTTTTTTACTACTTTGATTAAATTCTTTACTTAAAAAGCATACTCGAAATTTATCTTGCTTGAATAGTTCATGGTATCTTCTAAAACTGCAACAACAGCTTTTTATCGTAGTTGTGATTGCCTATATTGAAGTATTTCTATCCGCATGCATTGTTTGAGATAATTTGTAAAACAAATCTACGTTTTAGTCTTTCATCATGTATTTGTATGTCCTGCTTTTTTTTCAAATTTTATTATGAATTTATGTATTCTCTTGTGTGTTTTGAGACAGTGTCTGACCTTTTGTTTTTATATCTTTCAAAATTGATTCCATTCTGAAGTAGATTCAGAGGTAATTTTATAAAACATTGATGCTTATATATTTTTTATATTTATGTTTATTGATTTTGTTTTTAATTCTGGCTTAATAAATACGTCATTTAAGATGGATGTAAAAAGTTGTTGGGAGATTTGGTCTGCTTGCTTCACTCCTCTGTACATATAATTACTATAGTAACGTTTCTGCATTTAGGTGACTTCTGGCTGTTTCATTTGTAAACATTTTTAGAGTATGTTGATGTAAGCTTCATACATTGTGATGTTGGTTAGATCTATAAACAAAGATCGATAGTCAATTGAAGCAAAGCGTGTCTCCTAAAATATTAAGCCTATGCTGATAATGATGTCATATTCATTTGACTTATGTATTAATTGGTTGACAAACTGAAGACAGTCAATTGACTAACAGAAGATGTAACCCTTTTTAAGGTGCTATTAAGTAGCTGCTATTTTGCAGGAATACTATATTGAGTATCGTCGAATAAGAAGGTTTTGCAAGGTACTCGTATCGAATGTATAGAAAGTTGACAATCACGATCTCTGCGGGTTTACACATGATAGAAAACGTTTGATAAGGTGTCGGCATTACTAAAAATGGAATGTTAAATAAGTTCTTACGCAAGTGAGTGTGTTCAAATATGTAATAATAATAACTACGGTTAATCAGCATATCAACACGTTCCAAAAGAAGGATCACTTATCTGTTTTAACAATTCTTCAACGAATTTTAAATGTTTCTTCAATTAAACTTGCCCCCCCCCCCCCCCGATTACGTCGTGGTTGTTTTTAGATTTGTCCAATTTGAACTGATTATTAACAAAAATATATATGGATTTAACTAGTTGATAAGTAGTATGACAAGTCCACCAGCAACATTAGTCATAAACGAATAAGCGCGGATGAATAAACGAATATGCATTTAACAATACTCGATGTCATTCAAAGTGTTACCTTGATAATCCTTTCTAGCAAGAAACGCGTCAAGAACACTCTCTCCGGTAACGTTAAACATATAGCTTGCGATCATTTCAATCGTGTCTTCAGTCACATGTGGAGTTGGTTTCACCTGCAATTATGAAGTAACAGTTAATTCAATGTGCCATTGTAACACAAAATAAATAAATAACATCACAAAATCTTTGTCCATGCTCTCGGACACATATACAGTGTAAATACTCCCAGAGACCGGTATGTTCGAGTAATGACGCAGATACCGTGACATCAAACGATATCCAACATGGTAGCACGCTCTACTCCGTCGATTAATTTGCAACAGGTCTTCAAGTACATTCGTAGCGGTAATTGGTAGTTGTCGTAATCGTAATAATTGTATTAGTCGCCATTGTCGTGCAGTACGCCGTAGTCATATTCTTAGTAGCAGTAATAGTAGTAGTAGTAGTTTTTAGTAGTACTAAATGCATATATATATATATATATATATATATATATATATATATATATATGTATATATATATATATATGTGTGTATATATATATATATATAATAAATCTACTTACGACAACAGATACGCTGGTTGTTCCAACCACTTTTTTGGCAAGGTAAGTTACATAAATAGTTCTTGTGTAATTGTCCTTCTCAGCGCCAGCAGACAAATGTTGTAGTGGCATGTATGGCTTAGGCCCATCGTGCAAAGTTACTCCTGAAAAGTAACTTCAAAATTAGACCGATCTAGCTCTTTTGGAAAAGAATGGAGTATGAGAACGAAAGATAGAGTTGAATGGAGACATTTAGTGGAGAGGGCAGTACAAAGTTCATTGAGGGTAAGAAACAAAAGAAATCGAATCAGGGACCAATGTCGAGGCCTGCCTCAACTCTGATATACTGGGAAAACAGACAGAAGAACAGCAACAACAACAACAACAACAACAACAACAACAAAAACTATATATATATATCGCATCGGCTGTTGATATACTGAATATATGCTATATTGTATATACTTGCATGCATGCGTACGTACGTAAGTGTATGCGTACGTGTATGGCAGTTGCTATGGCAGTTGCGTGTGGAACACAATAGAGACGAACCGTTTCTCACCAAGTACCAACACTTGACCGGTACATCACTACATTGATGCACCCACGCTCGCGCGCACACATGTATCAATCATCAACAAAAATAAAGTGTGAAAATATATTGGACAAACCTACCATTCTTAGTGTGGAAGCGAAAATGGGTGTATATTGCCCCCATCTCGAAACCGGAACAGTGAATTGCGAACAATGTCTGATACACTCGTCCTTCGCTTGGTATCGCAATGCAGAGCCCCGTAATATCGACAAGGATGCGTATTTTGAAGTGTGCACTAGCTCGTAGAACGGAGCAGTTCCGTGACGTCCCTGCAAGAATTTACCAGGCAGGTGTACAAGTCAAATTGTGAAAGAAAGGAGAGGACATATAGGGCCAGATTGCGGACGGATGAGATCAGATATCAAATTAGAAAATTACCACACATAGTCTGGAGCAGCGGTTCTTAATTTCTAGTCGCGACCTAAATTCTTGTCGCGGGACTTGCTTGGCGACTCATGCCTTCAAACAATTTCTTTGTAATAAATGTTTAAGTAAATATCATCATCATCATCATTGTGCAGCCCTAGTGTTCCGTGGTTGGGCGAAGGCCTCAGCATGTCGTTTCCAAATATGCCTGTCTTGCGCTATCCTCTGCCAATTGGTGTCCTTTCAGTACTCGTCTAGTTCATCTCTCCATCGTCTCGCCGGTCTTCCTCTAGACAGTTTCCCTTCGTAAGGTATCCAGGATGTGATACGTGATGTCCATCTCGTAGTCTGCTGATGTGCCCTGCCCAGGTCCACTTCTGTTTTCTGATTTATTCTATCACGTCTATGATCTTTGTCTTCTCTCTTACCCATATGTTTTTCTCTCCCGATATGTGATCATTTACAAGAACAAGAACAATGTTAAACATACTTCTTTCCATCTTTGTTTTTGCAGATGCTAGCTTGTTCTTTGCCTGGATTGTGAGAGCCCAAGTTTCCGCGCCGTATGTCATCGCTTGAAGTATGCATGAGTTGTAGATATGGTGTCACCTTATCGTACTCCTCTCTTGATGTTGATCTTGTTTCTCTTTTTGTATAGGTGGACTGTCGTCGAGCTGTTGATGTAGATGTATTTCAGCAGTTCGGTGTACGCATCTTCTATCCCCTGTTCTTGAAGGGAGGTCAGTATTGCTTGAGTTTGCACCGGGTCGAAAGCCTTCTCGTAGCCGACGAAAGCGATGCAGAGCTTGATATTATATTCTCGGCCCTTCTCTTTCAGTTGGTTTACGGCGTGCATGTGGTCTATCGTTGAATATCTGCTTCTGAATCATGCTTGCTCTCGTAGTTGGTTTTCGTCGAGTGTCTTCTCTAGCCTATTCGTTAGTATCTTTGTGAGTAATTTGTAGATGTTTGATAACAGACATATCGGTATGTAGTTCTTTACGTCTTTCTTATTTCCCTTCTTGAAGATTCATGCCATCTTTGCGCTCTTCCATGTGGTGGGTATTCACCTCTCTGATAAGCATTTAGTATACAGCTTAGTCAGTGCCTTCGATATGGTATCTTCTCCTGCTTTTAAAGTTTCAACGTTTACATGGTCGTTGCCTGATGTCTTTACATTCTCCATCTCTTAGCGCTGCTTCCACCTCCCATGGTGTTATCTCTGGTAACCCTGTCGGGTCGGTGTGAATTATGGTACTCTGTTCACTGTCGCATAGCTCGGTGTAGAAATCATATATTCGTTCCATGGTTATATATAGGTCCTGCATTTCTCTACCCTGCTTATCTAGACGTGCAATCAGTCTGTCTCTGCCTAGTGCCTGTGTTCTTCTGGCGTTCTTCGAGCTGTTTGATGCCATAATCGTTTCTCATACTGTCTCTTGTTTGCACTTCCTGATGTCCTCCTTCGCTTTCTTGTTGATGGTCTTGCATATTTCTGCGTACTCTATTTGTTTTTACGGTCGCCATTATCCACAATTTCTCGACATTTCTTCAACAGTGCACGTGTCGGTGACGATAAGTAAATATGGGCATATCAAAAATATATTAAAACATCTTGCATACGGAACACGCTGGCATCATTAAATCAGCGCAGCGGCTAAAGGACGTAAGAATACGACATCCATATGAAACAAAAAATAACAAATGGCGCACATGCATTGCGACTCAGAAATACTCAAAAGATCTGTGTCTCACAAGGATCTGTTTAGGTCGAAAGTTTTTTTATTTTGTACATAAACAATATTTGTAATGTTTCAAACATCTTTAAGTTCTACAATAATAGTGATGTAGGTTAACTTGTCAGGTTGACAAATATTGAATTGGAAAAGTACATGTATTTGTTTGCAGTACAAAGGCTCTCTCTCAATATATCAAAGACAAATTATATGTTATTTGGTAGTCGTATTATAAAGATACGTCTATATATATACAAGTAAGGAAGAAATAAATGGGGTTCAATTTACATAATTTTGGGAGTTTGGATAGATAATAAATTAACATGGAAAAAAACACATTTCTATAATAAAATATAAACTCTCAGAGTTGTGCCATAATGTAAAGAGCCAGCTTTGTCATTGATAAACCTGGACTGCTTATTTTATACAATTCCCTCTTTCTTCCATACATTATATATTGCATTGAAGTATGTGGTGCGTTTAATTTGTAGAGCTAAAAGGTTGGATCACACTTCTTCTTTATTCTCTGAAATACATATCTTGAAAGTATCAGATATTGTTGAATTACGAACTACGAACATGGCAAATATAAATTGGGTGAAATATACAACAGTTGTTTACTTTGTACAATCCTGTGTATGCAAATAGACAAAGCCCAACTTTTAAACAACATTTTGCTTACACCAATTTAATAGAATATGTATTTCGTTTAAAGGTGTAACACTATGGATCTAGACAATTATTTAATATGTTCTAGAAACCTCCATTGTTTTAAAAGAAAATACGCTGATAATATTTTGCTTACCTACTAAAAGTCTAGACAATTATTTAATATGTTCTAGAAACCTCCATTGTTTTAAAAGAAAATACGCTAATAATATTTTGCTTACCTACTAAAAGTGTATTGTCAATATTGGACTTCACAAATTGTTATTCGTTAACACAAGTGGTTTTGGTGATAGATATTTCATGCTCTTAAAAATAGAAATCGTATGTTGTAATCACGCATGTTCCACATTGTAATAATTGTTTTATTGTAATTATACCCATTGTAATTTGGGCAAGTGTTATAAGTGACACTTCTTTTTGCCCATTTCGACTTCAAAACTGTGATTTACAATTGTATATTTGGCATTTTGTCCATTGTAATTGTTGTTGTTGAAATAAAAAAGTTCAACAAATTTCCCATCATTAATATAAATAAATTATAAAGTCACTGGACATGCTGATTTTCGCGTCATTTGTACATTGAAGGCTTTTATAGACTGACTAGAAAACGGCACCGATTCTATCTTGGTGTGGCAATGCCTTTTGACTTTTGATGCACACCACTTGACGAAATTTGCAAAAAAAATATGCAATACTGTTACAAAAATAGTATTTTGTGTTTGTAATGTAGTTAGTTAGTGTAATTATAATACCATTTAGATACCTGACTCTGACTGAATGTGCTAACCGTATCTGCCTTACGCACAATAAGTATATATATATATATATATAAATATATATATATTTAATCAAGAGTGGTAAAATAGTGTAGAATTATGAAGTACACATTATTCTATATAACAGTATATTCAAACGTCCTACAGAACAATCTGTTATAGAAAAATACTGAATACTACAGTTTCTGTAGAAATGTATAGTATAAAATATTCAGTAGAAAACAGTCCAAAAAATCAAACACAATATTCTAAATAATTGTTTCCAAAAGGGCGCAGCCATTGCATCGTTTCAGGGCAGTGCAATCATTGTATGTACCTTCTAGTGTGAACATGTATGTGGTGTCGGCAGAGAGGTTGACTGGTGCTCGATACGACGCATAGTTTGACACAAATGTAGCGCTGGTATTTACCGACCAAGTGTATGACGTCGGGTCACAGTCTGTACAATTAGCAGACAATTGGAACCGATGACCAGGGAGGGCAACATGAGGATCAACACCATATTGATCCGTACGCCTAAAACAAGTCAGCATGTCGATGTTCATCCGATCTCTCTACATATATGTCATTATAATGAAGACAACAAATGGTGTATGTATGTGTGCTTGCGTGCGCGCGTGCGTACATGCGTGCGTAGTGTGTGTGTTTGTGTGTTTCTGTGTGTGTGTGTGTGTGTGTGTGTGTGTGTGTGTGTGTGTGTGTGTGTGTGTGTGTGTGTGTGTGTGTGTGTGTGTGTGTGTGTGTGTGTGTGTGATCACGTTGCACACACACACGTACGTACGCACACACACACATATTTATTCACTGGGTCAAAAATCTACATTGTGAATGATGATTACCTGATATCGATGTCCAATGTTCTCCTACCGCAAAACTGTCCCATGTGAACTTTTGGGTCATAACAGCACATACAGCTTCTCTTGTCTGATATCAGAAAAACCACGCAGCTTTTGCTCAGCTTTAACGTTGTGTGTGTGTGTGTGTGTGTGTGTGTGTGTGTGTGTGTGTGTGTGTGTGTGTGTGTGTGTGTGTGTGTGTGTGTGTGTGTGTGTGTGTGTGTGTGTGTGTGTGTGTGTGTGTGTGTGTGTGTGTGCATGCGTGCGTGTGTGTGTTTATGTATGAGCATGCGTACATGTGCATGTATGCGCGTGCATATGTGAGAGAGCATGGGTACGTGTGCTTGTGTATGTGTGTACTATGTATATGTGTGTGCGCGTGTGTGTGTGTGTGTATGTTTACGTGACAGTTTGTGTATGTCGGGGTGTGCGTGCGTATGTTTGTGTACGTGTGTTGTGTGCGTGCATATGTTGGTCTATACAGGTCTGTATGTCTGTGTGTGTTTGTGTGTGAGCGTGCGTATGTATGTGTGTATACTATGCGTGTGTGCTCGCGTGTGTATCAGCGTGCATGCGTGTATGTGTGTTGGCTTCCTGTATCTTTCCTTTATCTTCGTCTGTTGTAACAACATTGATCATGATAAAGTTCAATTAATAAACGTAAGTACTAATACGAACATTCAAAAACCTCCACTTCAGCAGGCCGGACGTACGTCTTACTGACGCCAGTGGCTATAGTAATTTTATCTCCAATCCACTTGTCGCAATAAAAAATCGTCATTGTCGTATTTGTGGTACCCTTTGGAAAACAGTCGAAGTGAGCATCGTGTGCTGTTTGGATGCCAACTTCTGCAGTTCCAAAATCGTAAATTTTGTCTGCAAACATGGAGGACAAATGTATGTGAATTATCACACACGCACGCACACACTCGCACAACACACACACACACGCCACACAAACACACACAAACACACCACACACACACACCAGCACATGCGCACACGCCGCACATGCCGCGCACGCCGTGTACGCCACGCACGCCGCGCACGCCTCCCAAGCCGCGCAAGCCGCGTAAGCCGCACACCACACACACACACCACACACACCACACATACCACACACACAAAAACACACACACTAACACCACACACCACACCACACACACACACACACACACACACACACACACACACACCACACGCACACCACGCGCGCGCGCGCGAAATACAAACCATCTATTACTAAATGCAATATTGGGCGGATAATGGAATGTTTCGAACAAAATACACATCGATGTTTACATCGAATATTATGTTTCTCTAAATAAATTATTAATATATTACAAACAATATTTCTATTATTTTACAAAGTTTGGGTAGAACACTTATTGGTATGTAGTTATAAAAGAATTCATACCACATCTGTTTCACGTACACTGCATATTTCCAAATCACATTATCGTTGCAATGTACGCCATACGTGACCATCCTAGTCGTGTTGACATGGATGAATCATTACAAATGAAAGCCTGGAGCATGCAGTGTTAACAAATATTGTTTCAAATATTTGTTTTAGAGAGTGTACGTAGAGTGACGAATATCCAGAAACTATATCCTAATATTGAATAAGTATTACAGTTACAATGTGTGTGTAATTCCCATACTCACTTGCTACTGAACTGTATATAAGCACATATCCTATGCTCAGTGATGTAGATAGATGAACCGTCCACGAATTCTCCAAAAGGATTGGTAACGTAACGTGAACTACATCAAGGTATCCTCCATTGTTTCCATGGCTTTGGCTTAAGGCAATGCTTCCATCGACAGCATGGGATGCTGCACTGACGCCAGGAATTTCAGTGCGTTCAGAGATCTTTGCACCCAATGCAACATTCACAGGAAACCCCTCTGTAAAAGATGTGTTATACCTGAGTGTTCTTCGTGTGATGACATTACTTTGATCAAAACACACACACACACACACACCACACGCACACACCACACGCACACACACCACACGCGCACGCACACACACACATACATTTGCGTGAGCATCGACATGTGAACATATGTACTCACGTGCAAAGATTTCCACCTCACACACTCCTATTTTCCATTTTCCGTTCCAGTTAAGGCGCACGTGCTGGCCAGATATGTCTTTCTTGCAGACAAACGACCGGACTCCACTACTTTCGTATGTAATATTGTTCACACATGTTGCTTGATATGGCATGTGTGTGAGTCCACCTCGATGCAATACGAATACTGATAAATTGACATCGTGCGCCTGGTCTGTAATATTCAAGCAGTCACAACTGTACTATGTATAACTGCGCCGTTTACATGAACATATATTTGTGACGATATCAAACCGTTCGATGGGAGTCTTATGACGAAAGCCGTATGTTAGGAGGTGTGAGGCGAGACGTAAGTGATGATACATGTTGACAAATAAGTGTGGGGAGACGCGTAGACAAAACACGTGTGTCTATACACATTAACAAGAGACGTGTGACGATACACGTTAACAAACGACATACGACAATACACTCACGTTAAACAAATAACACATAACCGTATGCATGCACGTATGATGGTCTACTTTCTTAAACAGTATATTTTTATTATCTGCCATAGTACTGTTGAGCCACAATGCCACTCACCTAGGAATAAATAAATTAAATCATATGGGGCGTTTGCCGAGTACAGAGGGACTTGCATGAGATCGAAATATATATGAAGAGAAGCAAATGCATAAATGTATTAAGATAACAAAATAAGAATACCTAGTACTTCTGTAGAAGAGAAAAGAAGGAGATAGAATCGAAAAGTGAAATTGGAGGGAGAGAAAACGTCCAAAACCTCAAAATACGTCATATAAAATTAAATGTATAATGAATATGATGATTATTCAGTAACTATTTACTATATTAACCCTCACTACACTATATACGTTAATATTATACTCAATTCGTGGGAGGTTTTTGAATTAAATCTAGTGTTTCTTTAGTTTTTCTTCCACGGGCAGGTTTCATGAAGCGGCTGAGAACGATCTTTAAAAAAACACAGTAAGACAAGCAGCGACCCTGTAGCACGCGGTGGCAGTGGCAACAACAAGCTCAGCACGTAATTTGATTGTCAATTCAAAATGGACGGTGGCGGGAACGCTGGCGGAGTGGTACGATCTTTTTGTAGGCACGACAACGTCATTGTTGTGTACGTCATTTCACTTGCGAACGTGTGTAATATAACATGTCAGTCATGAACAATTTGTCTCTAGACAAGGAAAAATACAGATTCATTCTCCGATTCACTTTGTGCCCCATGGATCAAAACGTATTACCATGACCTATGATTTATGTTAACATTCCAGTAATACATGGCCATCTTTAAAATATGTCAACATTTCTAGACGGGGTATTGATTATTAGATACATAACATGAAAAGAAAAAATACGTAAATGTCACAGAATTACAAACACATCTGTTTTAAGTTTATTTTAAGCACCACGTTTTTTATCTTTGTTGCATTGTAGAAAAGTGTATTTTTCATATTTAATAGTTGATGGATGTCAGGCATGAATAATGTGTCTACATAAGGAAAGATAGTTATAGTGATTCATTCTCCGATTCACTTTATGTCCCATGGATCAAAATTTAGTACGGTGACATATTATTTATTTTCGACATTTCAGTAACACATCTTTATTATATGTGAAGATGTCAAGAAGATGACACAGGTACACTGCAAAGCAGTGGAACCTAGATAGACGCTAATGAGTAGTAAAATGTATTATTTTGTATCTCAATATATATGTTGTACTTGTGAGATCTGCATAAAGCAAGAGAAAAGTGTTATCAATAAATTCAATCTTATCCACCAATTCATATTAAATATGATATATCTTATTACTTTACCAGGTATTATTCACAACTTTCATCTAAACTATCTTATACTGAACCAGTCAAAATATTGATGTGGCTTGGTTTTGTAATTGCAATTTGAATCAAGGTAAAGGTAATTATCAATTATTTATAAACGCTTATCTTTTATACCTTAGCAACATAGTGTTAACCACGAAACCATGATTGCTCACAGTCATCCCAGCCCTTGGTATTCAAGACAGACACAACTTATTCAATAATGACAATAAAACATACCTCGCTAGAAAGGAGCGAGAACAAATTACTTATTCAAAAGCATGCCTGGCTACAACTGTATAACATAACATATTCAAACTGAAAATAATTTGACACTATAGATACTTATATAGTTATTTTACTGGATTATCCTAAATCTTTCCTAGCAAACATAAAACGCAATTTTACAAGAACTAACGGTTGAATTATATTTAATGTGCATATAGGGAGGCAAGTCCCTCGGATTTACTAGTTACATTTTTAAAATATTTCAAATTCATTGATCCACTTTCACAAGGGTTTCACCAAATCCCTGACATATCTCAATTTGTCTGCACTGTGATGGAAGAAATCGAGAATAAACGTATATCGTTAAAATACACCGATGAACAAGTGTCATATCGATTACGATGGAATCAACAATATAATAAATATTGAAAAAACAAACAGACAAATCATAGGAACATTCAAAAGTGAACGACCCGTGTGTATTGACTCGTGTGCAGCACCAGAACCAGTGAAAACACTGTGTATGTCCTCCTTTACATGACAAATATTCGCTGGTATTCACTTACGGATCGTTTTGTTTCAATATATGATACACTAATATAAAGTCACTAGTTACCTTTTCCTGCATAGTTAATGATGTTTTGTCCATCACTATGATCCACACACCGTCTGTTTGTCCTGTAAAACGTGAATAGTTCTCCACCCGAAGAACGGTGGATCTGATTTTCTTGTCTAGCGTGTAGGAGGCACTGCGCCGGATACTCCTTGACGTCAATACCCGTGCAGGATTTATCCCTCTCACACAGCCACTTACACACTGTGACGTTCACGTCGACAACCGCATAGGGGTTGGTTGGCTTTGTACGCAAACCCGTATCTAGAAACTGCCGTACAAAACAACCTACAAAAATATAAACGTTCGCTTGAGTCCGCTGCACATATGGTTAAATAAACAAGACGATCATTCTAATGCGTATCACGCAGTGAAGATTAAAATTTTGACATTTTTTAAAATTTGATTCTACATGTAGAAATTAAATAAATTAATAATTTTTACAACTTACTAAAACGGCATTCAAATGTTATGTAATCAAGTTAGCATGTCTTATCTGATACTAGAAAGGTTTGATTTTTTGCTAAATAAATTTTAAATTAGACTATAATAAATCGAATTGGGGAAGTATCTTTAACTATGTGTGCAAGTTTGTCACGTATGCTCAACTGGAACTATCCAAGCAATCTAGTATCATATACACCGAGAGACCATCGATTCCCACTGATCAATGATATTGGTAAGATAAAAGAATATCTCAGCATAATATATACCAGGGAAAATATATGTTAGTGATCTTTCCTGTATCAATTCAATACCGTCTTATAAATATTGTTGTGCTCCATTACCAGATATATAAAACACAATTTTAACGTGGACGTTGGCTTTGTTGAGTTATTACATATCAAAATAATGAAATTTAAATAAAAAAAATGACTACTCTCCTTACTTGTATTCTCGTCATGACTTTTTCAACATTTAAACCATTAACAATTTTTTTCGAAAAATGTTCATGCCGCGGAGTTTTCATTCAATTCCACCGCTATAATAGCGATAATAACACGATCCCATAACAATAATTGTTATTGGATCGTGTTTTTTCAACATCGCAACAATAGCAGATGAGTATACCCTTTTCTCTAACTGTTTTATTAGTTTTCCCTTATCAGTTACGTTTCGCGTTATGATGCCATATATCGTCACAACTACAATTATGTTTGTGATTACCCTCAAGTCTTGCGAACTGCATTTACATATACGTATATGAATTATATTACTCAAGCGGCACGACATCAATCTTTCCCGCACACAGTTCACGATCAAAGACAAACAACTCTGTCTTAATTCTTGTTCGAAAAAAAACATTTGCGGGCCACAATTTCAACAAAATTAATGCTGGATTTTTACGTCAAATGAGCTACGCTGCAAGGCGATATGACATGTGCTGTATAAAACAGTGACTCGGCTGGTTTCGTATCGAGGGCATCAATAGCTATGGAAACAGAACAGAAATGGCAAAACGTAATTTCTATGGTGATAAGCAGAATAACAGATGCATACTTACGAACCATTTCATGGTAAATGTTTACAACATGTATGATATGGTCTTGACCCAAATTTATTTCCCACCACTTCCGGTCAACTAGGTCCAAGGAAACACACCCACGAAACTCATACTTGTAGCCGTTTACGGCTCTCATTGAGTAACTTTGTGAAGTTCCGATATCCGACTGGGAGGCTTTTTTCCCCAGAGCAAGATTCTCGCAAACAGCAGCTATCAGCAAAGATCACCGACAGTTAGACAAGAAACACTAACAATTAGCAAACAAACACCAACCGTTAGTAAACAAACATGAACAGTTACAATTCAAACACAGGCAGTTAGTAAACAAACACCTATCGCCAGTTTTGATGTTTGCACTGTTTGGCGTGTCGTTGTTTACAGACCTACCTCTGGTTGAGTGGTGGTTGAGTTCACCCGCCATCTTATTACTTGTTACCGTTTACGTCGTTTGTTGACTTAATAAACATTATGGGTGTTTTGGGTACAGTACTACCGAACCACTACCATACTAACTAGCGTGGTGCCAGGGCTTATTTCGTATGCCACGTAACCGAAAAGAGAATTTCGTTTGGTCAAGTATAATCTGTATAACTGAGTACCAACGCAGTATAAATAGATTTAACAAGATTTAACAAGAATGCCATCCAGAGAATTAACTCTAGATGGCAGGTGGACAAGGAAGCCCTTTGGCTTATCGAGAGTCCAACCCTTTTATCTACATAATATCCAGCCCTTCTGAAGTATGTCTATTTTATTTTTAAACATATTCACACTACTAGCACCCACACAATCATCAGATAATCTGTTCCATTCATTCACAGTCCTTTGTGAAAATGAGAACTTTCTTACGTCTAATCTACACTGCTCCTTTACTAATGTAACTTCATATCCTCTAGTCTTTCTATCTTTCTTAACTGAAAAAAACATATTTCTTTCAATATTTTCATAACCATTCAATATTTTAAACACTTCTATCTGATCTCATCTCAATCTCCTGGTCTCTAGTGTTGTTAAACCACATTCTTTTAGGCGTTTTTCATAACTAAGATCCCTCAGTTTTGGTATAATTTTAGTCGCTCTCCTCTGTACTCTTTCTAGCATATCTATGTCCTTCTTGCGGTATGGCCTCCACGCTTGTATACAATATTCTAAATGAGGCCTAACTATTGTTTTGTACAGCGGTATTATTAGTTCTTTTTCTTTATATGCTATATTTCGCCTAATCAATCCAAGGATTTGATTTCCTTTTGAAGCTGCAATTCCACACTGCTCTGAAACCTTCATGTCAGCACTAATTGTCAGCCCTACGTCTTTTTCTTTTACAGTAGTACTTAGTAGAGTTCCCCCCATTGTATATTCTACATATTCGTTCCCATGTCCTGTGTGCAGGCATTTACATTTCCCAAAATTGAACAACATTTGCCCCTTTTTCAGACCATTTGATCAACCTGTCAAGATCATCTTGTAAATGCTGTCTATCTCCATCACTTTTAATCCTTCTAAACACTTTTGTATCATCTGCAATTTTTAACACCTTGTTAGCTATATCATCGTCCAAATCATTTATATATATTAAGAATAATATAGGTCCCTGTGCTGATCCCTGTGGAGCCCCACTCAAAACTGATTTCCAGTTTGAAGCCTCCCCATCAACAACTACCCGTTGTCTTCTGTCAATCAGCCATTTTTCTATCCAGTTAATTATACCATTTCCTATGCCATGGGCCTTTAGTTTAAGCAGTAATCTTTGATGTGGCACTTTGTCGAAAGCTTTTTGAAAATCTAAGTAGATGATATCTACTGGTGATCCATTGTCTACCCACTTAGTAATATCTTCCAAAAAACATAACATATTTGTTAAGCATGACCTCGCTTTTAGAAATCCATGTTGAGATGGGTTTATCAAGTTATGTTTAACAAGAAAATCCACCATGTGATCTTTAATTAGTCTTTCTAATAATTTACAAATCACCGATGTTAAACTAACTGGTCTATAATTATTTGACTTGTTTCTCGAACCTTTTTTAAATAACGGTATAATGTTTGCTTCTTTCCATTCTAAAGGAACCACTCCCTCTTCTAATGACAAGTTGAAAACTGTTGCAAGGGGTATGCTAATTTGTTGTACAATTTCCAATAGTAGTTTGGGTGGAATACCATCCACTCCAGGTGATTTATTATCCTTCATAGCCCTAATTTTCTTAGCTACCATTTCTGGGGTTACAATTAACTGTCTTAAATAGTCTGATTCTGCCCCCTTGAACTTAGCCTCTGGTACTGGCAGTGAACTAGTGTCTTCTCTGGTAAACACTGAACTAAAATACTCATTCAGGTCTTCTGCCATTAAGAATCCTTCTGATATTATATTTCCAGCACTATCTTCTAGAGGACCGACCTTGTCCTGAACTTTCTGTTTGCTTCGAACATACGCATAAAAACTCTTGCTGTCATGTTTTAGATACTGAAAAAGCAACCAGGTAGCGTGATTTGAGGATCACAATAGCAACCCTACAACGAGTGCCGAAACAATGGTGTCTGACAAAGTCAGAGACAATAAACTGCTTCGAAAACTGGAGAAACAATTTAAAGTACATGTTATCATTCGACCGATACATTGCTCCATCTCTGGTAGAGGGCGCCACTTTGGCGAAGACAATACGGAACTTTCCTCTACGGGGCTTCATAAATGATGACGAAAATGTGCCAGTGTCACGAAGACGCACAGCGCAACAGAAATTGACTATGTTGGAACTCATGTTGGGTCACATAGTAAATTTCTGTCCGGTTATCTCCAAAAACACCATCGTGAAAAACGCCACACGCATATGGCAAATCATCCGACTCCATTTTGGATTCCAAGCAACGTGTGCACATTTTCTAGATTTCGCAAACATACACTTGGAAGCAGATGAACGCCCAGAAGATTTGTATCAACGACTCATGGCATTCGTAAGGGATAGCCTACTTCGAAAGAACGGTGTAACATACCACGACTGTAGACGACAAGGAACTGTCCTCTACGTTGGAAAACATTATCGCTCTTACGTAGTTAAGATTAATTCATCCTGCACTGCCCAAGCTGATCAAACAAAGCTACGGAACTGAACTTAGGACACCCACCCTTGCTTCAATTAAGCCAGAGATCTCGCAAGCGCTCGATTCCTTACTTGATGAGATTCATACCACAGAAGATACTAAGGTGATGCGAACTGCAGCGTCACAGTTCCGTAAGCCTACGCGACCGAGCAGAACACCAAGCAGATTTGTACAACGTAAAAAATTATGTTCTCTGTGCAAACAAGCAGATTTTGCAGAATGAAGATGTCTATCCACGTCTGCCACCTGCAGCTCTCAAGAGACACGTACGACAGTCACCATACATAGACACGTTCTACCGCCACTATACTGCTCGAATAACTGTCGATAGTGGTGCCACGGGGAATATGATCCGCCTTTCCGCCGTAAAAAGACTCGGAGCTGAAATACATAAGAGCTCACAGTCGGCTCATCAAGCAAGTTGACCGTCACCCCTTAAGGTCATTGGTGTGACGCGACTGACATTTGTTTGGGATAACCACGAATTTCTGTTTGAGGGTTTGATCGTAGAACATATTGATGTTGACATTCTGGCTGGCACTCCATTCATGGAGTGCAACGACGTAGCGGTGCGTTCTGCCAAACGTCATGTCATTCTAGGCGATGGGACCACCTATGTGTATGGATCAGCTGACCAAGCATCATAGTCATTCCATCCGCCGCGCACTTATACTGCGCGCAGCCGCTACCTCAACAACAGTGTATCCCGGAGAACTTATCGAAATCGAACTCCTAAATGACATTCCCTCACATTCGGAATACGGTCTTGAGCTCCGGTTTGATGCTCAAAACAGGCACATGTCACCAGTCCCACAAATGTGGCCTCCACTTACTATCTTATCACATACGTGTCTGGGGTGTGTTGCATTCCCAACTTTACTTGTCGAATGAGCCACACAGTCTGAAACGCAATGAGCAGTTCTGCCAGATTCGTCCCGTCATTGTACCAACTGACAATGACATTCCAGACAACGGTACTATCGAATCCCTCACGATGAGAAACGTATCTACTTCATTCGAAACGAAGCATTCTAAAAGCTTGCGCTTAGATCATGAATGTGTTCTCTCTTCAGACACCGGAACGTCATTCCATACCCTCTTAGACCAATAAGAGTCTTTGATCGACATATCAAAGGGTTCAACGGTGAAGTAGGCCCGTTTCAAGCAAAGATAAACATGGGTCCAGTCGAACCACCCCAGCGGAAGGGCCGTATACCACAATACGCTCGCGAGAAACTGGTGGAACTACAGTAAAGGTACGACGACCCGGAGAACATAGGAGTCTTCAAGCGACCTGAATATGTGGGCGTCTCGGTCGAATAACTTAATCCATCCTCCCTTGTGAAGAAAGCCAGTGGAGGTTTTCTCGCCTTGTCACTGCCTTTGCAGATGTGGGCCGCTATAGCAAACCTCAACCATCCCTTATGCGCGATGTTGATCCCACTCTACGTCTTATCACCCAATAGAAGTATGTCGTGGCTGATCTCACAAATGCTTTCTACCAAATACCGTTATCACGCGAATCGTTGAAGTACGGTGGAGTCGTCACTCCATTCCGTGCCCCACTAGATGACGAAGAAGTCGGACGCCAGTCACAAGAGAAGATTGTTTGGTCCGATGATATCTGCAAATCATTCCGCACTGCACAATCTGCCCTCTCCACAAACCGCACAATCACGTCACCCGTTATGTTGTGAAGAAACCTGGAGTCGGAGCCATCCTCTACGCAACCCGAGCCAGCAAACTATTAATTGCGGGTTTCTTCAGCGCCAAGTTACGAGGACGTTAAGGGTCATGGCTACAAAGAGGAGGTGGGACATCGTCTGGTCTTCACACATGCACATTGTGTTGACTGTATCTCGTCAATGTACAGTTCTACGACGCCCCAGGTCTTTAGCCAGAAACCCGTTGTCCCGTTACTGGAATGTTTTTAAACGGGTTTTTCTTTTTTTCAAATAATGGGTCATTTGGTCTTAGAATAACGTGATTGTTATTTTTCAGATATCATGATCTTGTGTTGGACCATATAACAATGTCAAACAGTGTTTGCGTTATCATAAAACGGGCCTTGTATTAAGCGTGAAAGCCTGTGCAGGAGCGTAGTTTGAAGTTTGATTATTTTGCGAGCCTCAACGGGGGTGTTCTGTTGGAGGTTTTCGGAGGACCCTGAGGAGGTGCAACTGGATGTTTTGACCTCAAGGGATGAAATTGGAGGTTTTCGGAGAGCCTCATCCCTCTAGATATGTTCACCACGCATCCCATATAATAATAATGATATGGTTTGACACCGGTGACAACTTCTGACAAGGTGCTCGTGGCGTTTATTCCATTGTCAGAATAAGTGTTTGGCAGCATGCATAGCCTGTATATGGGTGTATTTAGATCGACCTATAGCTTTGTCCACGACACAGCATTTCCCGAAAAGGAATCGTTTACTTTCTCTGGAACCAAGGGAAAGGGATCAAACACTTCTGTGAGGTAGTTTTAGTGTGGTGATTTGGGTATAAATAATTAAAAAACATCGATCTTTTTCGACAGTTTTTTTATTTTTAAATCAAGTATATATTTATTAATATTTACAATATACATATATATATATATATATATATAGCGTACACCGCACGGTGTACTGTCACTCTTAGAGCAGGTATTATAATTCTTTCACTGTCACCGATACTGCATGATGTCATGTATCAACAACCGTATGTGTGTGTGTTGTGTGTTGTGTGTGTGTGTGTGTGTGTGTGTGTGTGTGTGTGTGTGTGTGTGTGTGTGTGTGTGTGTGTGTGTGTGTGTGTGTGTGTGTGTGTGTGTGTGTGGGTGGGTGACGTCTGGGTGTGTGGGTGTGGGTGTGTGTGTTTGGGTGTGTGGGTGTGGGTGTATGGGTGTATGTGTGTGTGTGTGTGTGTGTGTGTGTTTGGGTGGGTGGTGTCTGGGTGTGTGGGTGTGGGTGTGTGTGTTTGTGTGTGTGTGTGTGTGTGTGGGTGTGTATGTGTGTGGGGGGGTGCGTGGGTGTGTGGGTGTGTGTTGGGGGTGTGTGTAGGTGTGTGTGTGTGTGTGCGTGCGTGTGTGTGTGTGTACGTGCGTGTATGTGTGTGTGTATATATATATATACGTGTATATATTTCCCATCGTGGCAGATATTTTGTTTGTTACCATGGCAACTGGAGTCTGAGTGAAAACATTCCACGTATGGTTTTACTTAATTGGAACTACTAAAATAGACACCGACAGTTGATAAATCAACACTGAAAATTATCCAATAAACACCAATAGCTGTTAGCAACAAACAACGATAGTTAACTAACACTGCCAATTAGCAAATAAATTCCAAAAATTAGTAAACAAACATATGTAGTTAACAAACAAACACCTGCAGTTTTCAAAGTAATAATCAAACACCGACAGTTATCAAATACACACCAACAGTTCACATACTGAGACGTATTTACATCGAAAGAAATGATTAACACTTTTCTTGTCAACATGTATAACCATGAATTATATTTATTACAAAACACCTTCCGACTGAATTGATTCTGGCAGCTACATTGTCATATATGGTTGTATTTATCTAGAGTCTATACGAAACGGTAAATTGTGTTGTTAACATGTGCAAACAACGAAATAGATAACAATACATACCTGAATATACTTTTATTTCACAAATTGGCAGACTCATGATGCCAATCCCTTGTATGACGAGGAAGCGGCTCTTTGCATAGTGTCTGCAATGAACAGTGATGATCGTGGACTTCACTGAGCCATTGAACTCGCCGCAGATCACGCCCAGTGGAGAAAACGTTGTCTTTTCACCAACCTCCAATCCGCCCCGTGAACGAAACCCAAGACGAAGGTGGAAATTGTACTCTGCTCGAATATGTCAAAGAAAAGTAAAATACAGTACAAGCAATCGTCACATTATATCGTCTATTATCTTTTTTCCGCAAAGAGAACGAGTAAATATGTTTTATTTTAAGCGTGTTACTGCACCTATTTCTTACGGTGTCAGAAACACAGAGGTCACTTTGAAAATTCGTAATTTGGGAAGTGCAACATGGTTGTGTGTGTGTGTGTGTGCGTGTGTGCGTGTGTGTGTTTTGTGTGTGGGGGAGTGTGTGTGTAGGTGTGTGTGTGTGTCTGTGTGTGTAGGTGTGTGTGCGTGTAGGTGTGTGTAGATGTGCAGGAGAGTAGGTGCGTATGTGCGTATGTATGTATGTATGTATGTATGTACGTATGTATGTATGTGCGTATGTACATATGTATGTGTGTATGTATGTATGTATGTACGTATGTGGATGTGTGTATGTATGTATGTGTGTATGTATGTATGTATGTATGTGTGTATGTGTGTGTGTATGTATGTATGTATGTATGTATGTATGTATGCATGCATGCATGCATGCATGCATGTATGTACGTATTGTACATACACTATTACCAAAAATAGATAAGCGAGCGAAAAATGAACATCTCAGAACACGTCCAAAACATGAAATTCTACGGTCGCTAGCATCCTCACGACTCGTCCTGTCCCGACGATCTTGGTATCATTTGAAAGGATGCACTTTTGTTAGTCTAGCGTCATCTAGATTTTCAGGTAACTGTTTAAAGAACACCGATAAACGGACCTACACTCACGCCGTTTTCGGTGTTCTGTATGGTTCCGAACCGATGTTGGCGGCGGGTACTCAGTACACTAATCTTCCGATTGCGGCGCTGTTTTCCTCATTTGCTTAGGTTCAGACATGCGCACTTCACCATTTCTTGATTTCATGTGATAACCTTCACCCACTTTAAACCACGGCGAAATTGATGTGCTTTGATCGCAGCGAAACCGATATATCTCTACGTCGGCGTGACGTCACAATAACGTACGCCACCCAACGGGTCTAAATTCGTTGCGTTGGTTGGCTGATATACGTGATTGTGACGTCACGCCCAAAGACAGTATATCAATACAAGACGGTGCAGCGCGCGCTATCTACATTGTTCGAGGAAAGTACGTAAGCAGTTCTTCCGCCATTCTGGAGGTGCGCTAACCCAGACCATACGCCTGCAGAAAATGCAGTTCTTTGCATAATTATTGCTCAACATTTTCAACGATAACCTCAATATCTTAATTATATAAAAAATGGTACAGCCTGATGATTATTCTGTTGAAACACGACGAAGTTCAGTTGGCTCAATAAATAATTGCAACGTTTCTACGTGATGTGTTTGCTAAGTTCATTATTTTGAATTGTGATAGCTAAAAAAAACTTTAAGGATTACTTTAATAGCTTTCATTTTATATGACGCATCACAGCTTGGTGATTATTCTGATGAAATGAGGTGACTGAATAAATACGCTAACATCGAGCGCTTTTCGAGAGAAGATGTGTACATGACAGATGACCTCCATCTAAGTGGAAAGGGGGCAGCAGTTTTCTAGGAGAACTTGCTGCAATATGTTGTCAGTGAGACAGGTTGCATCTATTTAAACTAGATTCGCAGGGGGGATTCGCAGAGAAGACTGAAACTGGAGGCATAGATAAAGACAGCATAAATAAATCAACAACGAACAGCCTGAAAAACTGTTCTAAATCAGGATATAAATGTATTTGTTTAAATGCAAGGAACATAGTAAACAAAAGAAGTGAACTAAACATTATAGAAGAAGATATTGACACTCACATAATAGATGAAAGAATGTTAAAGAATCTATCCAGGCTTATGAAATAAAATTAGAAAGAGAAGCAGATTGCGAAGAAGCTGTTTGGTGTAACAAAGTTACAATGTTAACGGTGGGGTTAGTTTATCGAAGTCCAAACATAAGCATAGAAGAGAATGAGAACGTACAACACGCTATATGGGAAGTTAGCAAATAGGACTGTATTATTATGGGAGATTTTAACCATAGTCATATACGATGGAAATCTTTATAGAGTACGGGGAGTAAGGACCAGAAGTTTTAGTTCTAGCACAGGACAGTTTCCTTTCTCAACATGTGCTAGAGCCAACCAAGGGTGAGATTGTGTTAGACATAGTTTTGTTCTCACAGAATGGATTAGATGACAATGTCAAATTATGTGAACCATTGGGAAGTAGTGATCACAACCAAATACATTTTACCATCAAAGTAAAATCAGAAAGAAATAATAAAAAGAAGTTCAGGAGAAATTTCCACAAAGGAAGATATAAGGAAATTATGAAATATTTAGCAACGATAGACTAGAACAACACACTGAAGGATAAGACATTCTTAAAAAGTGAAATTGAGTGCATCGTCGATAAATGTGTTCCCTTGAAAAAACATGGGAAACGGTCCAGACAGGAATACTTATGGAAAGAAGCCATTAGAAAAATTAATTACAAACAAATGATGTGGAAGTCATATAGATCTACTGGAAATGGCGAAGACTACAACATTTATAAAGAAGCACTAAACCAAGCTACAAATGAAATTATAAATTCGAAGAGAAGCTATGCACAAAATTAGCTTGTAATATAAAACAAGACAGCAAGGGTTGTTATGCATATGTTCGGAGCAAACAGAAAGTTCAGGATATAGTCGGTCATCTAGAAGATAATGCTGGAAATATAATATCAAAGGAATTCCTAATGGCAGAAGACCTGAATGAGTATTTCAGTTCAGTGTTTACCAGGGAAGATATTAGTTCACTGCCAGTACCAGAGGTTAAGTTCAAGGGGGCAGAATCAGACTATTTAGGACAGTCAATTGTAACCCCGGAAATGGTAGCTAAGAAAAATAGGGCTATGAAGGATAATAAATCACCTGGAGTGGATGGGATTCCGCTCAAACTACTATTGGAAACTGTAGAACAAATTAGCGTACCGCTTGCAACAGTTTTCAACTTGTCATTAAACGAGGGAGTGGTTCAATTAGAGTGGAAAGAAGCAAACATTATATCGTTATTTAAAAAAAGTTCTAGAAAGTCAGAGAACTATAGACCAATGAGTTTAACATCAGTGATTTGCAAAAATTATTAGAAAGGCTAATTAAAGATCACATGGTGGATTGTCTTGTTAAACATAACTTGTTAAACCCATCTCAACATAGGTTTCTAAAAGCGAGGTCATGCTAAACAAACATGTTAATTTTTTGGAAGATATCACTAAGTGGGTAGATGAGGGATCACCAGTAGATATCATCTACTTAGATTTTCAGAAAGCTTTCGACAAAGTGCCACATCAAAGATTACTGCTTAAACACTAAAGGCCTACGGCATAGGAAAAGGTTTAATTAACTGGATAGAAAAATCGCTAATTGACAGAAGACAACGTGTAGTAGTTGATGGGAAGGCTTCAAACTGGAAATCATTTTTGAGTGGGGTACCACAGGGATCAGTACTGGGACCTATATTATTCTTAATATATATCAACGATTTGGACGATCATATAACAAGCAAGGTGTAGAAATTTGCGGATGATACAAACTTGTTTAGAAGGATTAAACGTGACGGAGATAGACAGCATTTACAAAATGAACTTGACAGGTTGATAAAATGATCTGAAAAATGGCAAATGTTGTTCAATTTTGGGAAATGTAAATACCCCCACACAGGACATGGGAACGAAGATGTACAATATACAATGGGAGATTATGTACTGAGTACTACTATAAAAGAAATGGACTTAGGATTAACCATTAGTGCTGACATGAAGCTTTCAGAGCAGTGCGATATTGCAGCTTCAAATGGAAATCAAATCCTTCGATTAATTAAGTGAAATATAACGTATAAGGAAAAAGAGCTAATAGTACCGCTGTACAAAACAATAGTTAGGCCTCATATAGAATACTGTATTCAAGCATGGAGGCCATATCGCAGGAAGGACATGGATATGCTATAAAGAGTAAAAGTGGAGAGCAACTAAAATTATACCCAAACTGAGGGATCTTAGTTATGAAATACGCCTAAAAGAATGTGGTTTAACAACATTAGAGACCAGGAGATTAAGAGGAGATCAGTTAGAAGTGTTTAAAATAATGAATGGTTATGAAAATATTGATAGAAATATTTTTCTCAGTTAAGAAATATAGAAGGACCAGAGGACATGAAGTTATATTAGTAAAGGAGAAGTGTAGATTAGATATAAGAAAGTTATCATTCTAACAAAGGACTGTAAATGAATGGAACAGATTATCTCCTGATTGTGTTGGTGCTAGTAACGTGAATGTTTAAAAATAAAATCGACACATACCTTAAAAGGGCGGGGTACACGTAGATAAAAAGTACTGGACTCTCGGTAAGCCAAAAGGCTTCCTTGTCCACTTGCCATCTAGGGTTATTTTTTTGGATGGCAATCTTGTTAAATCTTGTTAAAATGCAAACGTTCTTAAATTCTTATTGTTTACTATCACAAACTCACAAAACACAAGTAAATTCCATAATATAACTTGATGATCATAGTTCCTCAAACTTATCTCAGTTCCATTTCCTTCTGCATGTATATATATATATATATATATATATGCTCGATAAAATGTTGAACGAATGGAATTAAAGTTAAAACTATGGAGTACTTGACAGATTGATTTAAACTTGTGAATATTTTAATTAAAACGTTTAGATATATGTTTTGATAAACGTTTGGTCGTGGCTAGCTCCCTGTCTTCCTCGTGAATGTCGGCAGGAAAAGTTCACCCCCCCCCCCTATTTGTACCTATATCTACACAAAAACACATATATGATATCCTTGATGGACGTCCAGTTGTAGAAAGTACGACATCTGTTGAAGAAAGTTGAACAGCCTTGTCATCTAGCTGCAGCATATTAGTGAATAGCCAACGAAACACTGGATTTAGTACATGAACGTCCGATCAATCTATAATGGTACATGCCAATACAGTGCCAGTACCAATTGGCTATTTTAGCCTTTATTTCAGCATGGTCATATGAACCTTTCCGTGTAATATTCATAGTCTAAAAACTGTGTACGGGCCTAGGGTACAACTGGGCAACATTTGTTGTTTGGGACCTGTGTGGAAATTGCCATGATAATACGATGACGATATTGCTCATTCGGCGGCTACTTTGGATTTTTGCATTTTGCAAATTAGTAAATTATCCAATGTAATGGAGTGTTTTCCAAAAATAAAGTAGCCTTTAAAAACATTTAAAAAAATATTATATATATATAGAAATGGAATAATGTTATTAATATTTGACTTTTTTGGGAATAACGTTATTAAAGGAAATAAAAATAAGGCATTAGTTAAAATCCTTTTTCCATGTGTACACACAGTTTAACCTTGTATGTAACATTTGACAACACAAAAAAATACAGAAAAATACATTTGTAGCATGAATTCGATTTTAAACCCGTCTGTGTAGCGATTCCCACGGAAAATAAATTTAATGAGCCAGGCGATCACGTGGTATCGGGACGTCACTTATGACCCACATTCGCATCAGGCCGACCCTTTCCATGCATTCAGAGCATGTTTACAAGTATAGCTTTTGGGTCGAAACGAGCGTCAGAATGAGTTATTGTGCAATGTTCCGATGAAAT
The DNA here is from genome assembly GCA_020002185.1 of Paraescarpia echinospica. Taxonomy (NCBI): domain Eukaryota; kingdom Metazoa; phylum Annelida; class Polychaeta; order Sabellida; family Siboglinidae; genus Paraescarpia; species Paraescarpia echinospica. The sequence goes on from CM034538.1 coordinate 65,843,948, forward strand.
ACAAACACTAGTCATCATAGAGGAACAAGCGGTTATCTTACCGTTCCACATGAATCGAATTTTATTCAAAACAATGAATGCGAATGTGCCTACAAGTCGACTAGGTTTCGCCGAGCTTGGGCTCGTTTTCAGAATAATTATATCGAAGGCAACCAACGAGAGATAATCTACACCAATAAACATACATAGCAAACATATATCGTATCCAGCTACAGAAAGTACCGTGTATAATCTCATAATATCACTAGAATATCGATGTATGAAGGAGTTGTTCAATTTATCATAACAACTTAAATCAGTCTGTGAATTTCTAGCGGTCCTGTTAGCTTGGTTGGTAAAAGCGTTGGTTCCTTAGCGTTTATTTTGCTATCGGGCGACGCCGGTTCAAACCCCACACCAAACCATTAATTTTTTTAATACTTTTTTTGGTTTATGTTTTCACGAAGTAATATAAACCAAATCATTTTTATACTATGATGCACTGTTTATCAATATTTTGGTAGTAATTATTTATTCACCACAAAAATGAAAATATGGGAATTATATAACGATTTTCCAAAATTGTATTCATCCAAACAAATATAATGTAATGGATATATAATTTATTGTATATATATGTTAATTGTATATATATTGTACGGTAATATATTGTAATTATATATGTGAAAACAAATGGTGATCTGTCTGGATAAATAAAATTTAGAAACATCGCGTTATATATAATTACCATATTTTCATTTTTTTGGCGAATAAATCATTACTACCAAAATATTTACAAACAGTGCATCATAGTATAAAAATGATTTGGTTTATATTACTTCGCGAAAACATAAACCAAAAGTGTAAACAAAATCAACGGTTCGGTGTGGGGTTTGAACCGGCGTCACCCCATTGCAAAATAATTGCTAAGGAACCAACGCCTTTACTAACTGAGCTAGCAGGGCCGACAGAAATTTACTAACTGATTTAAGTTGTTATGATACAACTCCTCCTTCATACATCGATATTCTAGTGATACTATGAGATTATACACGTTACTTTCTGTAGCTGGATACGATATATGTTTGCTATCTATGTTTATTGGTGTAGATTATCTCTCGTTGGTTGCATTCGATATAATTATTCTGAAAACGAGCCCAAGCTCGGCGAAACCTAGTCGACTTGTAGGTACATTCGCATTCATTGTTTTGAATAAAATTCGATTCATGTGGAACGGTAAGATAACCGCTTGTTCCTCTATGATGACTAGTGTTTGTATTTCATCGGAATATTGCACTATAACTCATTCTGACGCTCGTTTCGACCCAAAAGCTATACTTGTAAACATGCTCTGAATGCATGGAAAGGGTCGGCCTGATGCGAGTGTGGGTCATAAGTGATGTCACATCTCGGCATCCCGAAAAGCGCGCCAAAAATATGCATATTCGAAAATGTCAGGATGTACAGCATTAAATGTGGAATTTCTAATTCATTGATTTTTTTATTATTTTTGGCTTGGTGGACATGGAAATAGATAGCAGGGTGTAATATAACATGAATTCCAACCATATATGTTTTTATTCCCTTTAACATTCTGCATGGTCCCAAGGTACAACTGTGTCAAATTTGGTGCTATCACGTGTCACAATTATTCACTGAAGCCATTCCATGTAGGAAAGAACTATCCTGGAGCAACCGCAACAGTTGCTGTTACATCGACAATAGTGGACAATCCTAGATCATCTTCAGCAAACGGTAGTACCTCAACAGACCCTGAACACGAAGTCCAGTGTCCATGTAGCATTAATCAATACCACTGTCGGAAACTTTTTTCAGGCGAGACTATATATATATATATATAATATATATATTTTGGGTTACTCACTCTTGGATTGGTGTTCCTTGACGAATATGTGCACTAAACTGACTTCCGTCTCTTCTTCAAAGTCAACGACCACCTCGGGATAAGCGATCAATTGATCGGGTAAACAGTTAGGCGCGTCTATCATGCCATTGATTTGTAGTCTGGATTCTAGGACTGTATTCGGTGTTGTTGTTGCCACTGATTTGTTCAAGGCTACATTCGTACAAGGAAGTACTACAAAAGATGGGCTACGTCTTACGTATTGCTGCTGAAGTGTATTTGAGCCTGAATGATTAGAAAAGGATGCAATTCAATATTAAGAATTAAACTCAACATTAATCATTAGAATAATGTACCATATTCCAAAAACATCAACAGGAAAACAACAACCCAAAACGCACTAAGAAAGTGATTTAGATGACAATTTTATAAATGCAACAGCTATTGTTTAACCACGTACTGACATTATCAATATTACTATAGTGCAGACAGTAATGATGAGTTCACTAATAATACAAAACAGTGTACGTTCTTGCTCAACACTTTTCTTATTCAATCTCCATGATTACATGGAAATAAATTATTATTATTATTAGGTATCAGTTTCCTCACAACTTTAATTCGTTGTCAAAGTCAAGCAATACGAACTTTGTAGAACGATGATAATACTCAAATAAAATTTAACGTCAAAAATAAGTTCGTGAAGAAAATGAAAGAAAAGAAGAGAATCATGTAAACATGTAAGAAAATGTGTAGGCAACGAAAGAACAAATAAAATGCAAGAATATATTTAAAGGGAAACAAAATTTTTTGGATTAATGCATCTAAAAGTATTAATACAAACTAGCCATTTACGCTTACAATTATGAATAAATATTATGCCAGTAGTTTACTAGAATAACTGTATTGAAAACACGAAATGCTAGTTATAGGAACAGTGTCATTTTCATAGAAAGGTTGACGTTACGAGATTCTACTCTTACCAGTTAGCCAGTCGGCGAACTGGGAATATTAGTTTTGTTGACGACGGTCGGTGAACCATTTAGAAAATTTCAATTAGCATTTCTAATTATATTTTCTCAGCTGATTATGCCATTTTCCAGTATGTAAGTTGCTTTTATGTATGTTTTGAGATGTTTATATCCATACTCCCACAGTCAGTACAGTCGAACGTTGGTATTACGGTCATCCTTGGGACTCGGTCCAAGTGACCTTAATAGCGAGGTGACCGTAATACTGAATGTGTGGACTGAAGCATAGTGGGAATTGGGAACGTCGCTATAGGTATAAACAGGTATGCCATTTTAACAGCTATGAACGATAGTACAAATATCTTAACTAACGTGTTACAATCAGCATATAGACAGTTTCATTCAACAGAGAATGCCCTCTTAAAGGTTCATAAGACATTAACTTGAACATTAATAATGATAAAGTGACTGCACTTACCTTACTAGATCTCTCTAAAGTGGTACGGCATATCTGGCACCGCTCTAAGCTGGTTTCCTTCATATTTAACTGATAGATACCAAACTAGAAAGATTGGGAACTGTTTTTCAGCTGCACTGCCAACTTTATTTGGTGTTCCCCAGGGTTCTGTTCTTGGGCCTTTGCTTTTTACTCTTTACATCACGCCACTAAGCTCTGTTATACAAAAACATAACTTGGATCATCATATTTATGCTGACGATACTCAGATCTACATTTCGTTGGCTACCCCGGATACAAATCGCTTCCTTAATCAACTTAGTGATTGCCTTCAAGATATCTTCCACTGGATGACTGATAGCAAGTTGAAATAGTAAATGCAAATAAAACTGAATTGATCGTTATTGGTACTCCAATGCAGCGTAGTAAACTTGATGGTTTTTTTCCTACGCGTGTTTTGAATCAGTATGTCACGCCAGCAACCTCGGTGCGGAAACAAGGATTGATCTTCGATAGTAACTTTGATAGATCTTTGATAGTAAATTTCCGACAACACACATCTCAAACATATTGCTGCTATTTTTATCATATTCGTGATCTTCGCCGTATTCGGCGGCATGTGTAATTTTCTGTTGCTAAAACTATTGCAACAGCGCTTGCTAGCAGCAGACTTGACTATTGCAATTCCCTCCTTTATAATATCGCTAGCAATGATATCACAAAAATTCAGCGTGCCCAAAATTGTCTAGCAAGATAGTTACAAGATCTCATCGTTTTTCTCGCCCTGTACCACTTATGAAGTCTTTGCATTGGCTTCCTGTACGATATCGTATAATATTTTAAACCTGTACCATTACACACCAGGCACTGTCCAGTATGCAACCATCTTATTTGCATTCACTGCTTACTCCTGTAAGAAAACCTATCCAGTTTCGATCATCTAGTTCTGACCTACTTTTTGTTGCTAGAGTCAACACTAACATTGGAACTAGGGCTTTTTCTGTTGCTGCACCAACTCTTTGGAATATGCTCCATCTTAGTGTTAGATCAGTTGCAAATATTACAAAATCCAGTCGACATTTAAAAACTTATCTTTACAACCTTGCTTATCTACCATAGCTCCCTAGCCCCTTGTCCCATCTGTTGACAACTGGAATACTGCTTATGGATTTTGAGATTGACCAATCCTTTTGTTTTGATGCGCCTCTGAGCTAGGTTTCCAAGGATTTAGGTGCAATAGAAGTTATCGTATTATTATTATTATCACTATTATTATGTGTAATATGACGTCTGTGTTATTAATGAATATAATTAGTTGTCATAATAATAATATTAAGGTAACTTCTTCTTATTAATGAACACTGCCCTCAGGATAAGCGTCGCTTCGCAAGACCAAGGGGCACATATAAATCGTCGCAGACACGTCTAAGTCTAAGACTAAGAGTAAGACACCAAAACCCAGTTGCTTCGCGACATATATCATGGACTTAATTAAAATAATCATCAAATTCAATTCATAAAATAAATGGACATTATTAAGTCGTAATGATCAAAATTAAGGTTACCTTTGCCTATGGCTTTGGCTGTGGCTGTGGTTGTGGCTGTGGCTTTGGTTATGTTATTCTGTTTTTTGGGTGGAAATTGAGCGACTGACCATTTTTTAGAGACTACATAACTGTTCGTAACTGTTGTTAGTAATAATATACTATGCGCTAAGTTTAACTTCAAATGTATCATCTTCTTCTGACTTCTTGATTTGGTTTAACTTTAAGTCAAGACCAAGTTCAGTCACGCTCCCACTGGCGTTGCGTCTCGCTCGTTACTCGGTATGTCCTGTTATTTATATAGATCTATGACGACGTGTATAGTTGAGCAGTACTGTAGTTCCGTGGCGGTTTGCTTCATTTGCTGCTCGTACTACAGCATATCCGTTAGTTGTACTGTTACACTCCCCTATGGCTGTGCCTTTACTGCTAGACACATTAATTTTATCATAGCACTACAGTTAGCTACGCAACCACTTTCAAAGATCAAATGTCTCCCGGCTTCTGCTTTTCACACCGCTAACGTGTGTCTCGCGATATATTTTCACCTGTAAGATACCAAGCTCAACAGGACCAATGGCGCCATCTTGTATAATCGGAGTTAGTTGTAGGTAAATTTATAATTTACGTTAATGGCGGTTTAAAAATCTGGATCATTTTGTTTAATTCTTAGTAGGGTCATCATAAAGGATTATATACTTGGGTGTGTCCGGGTCAGCGTGACGAAGCGGTACATGTGGTTAGGTAGGGGTCTGTGGGCAAGCATTATAGTTATTAAGTCGTTGTTCGACCCAAACCAAAATCCGTCGCTTTGAATCTCGCGAAATCTATGTATCACTTACGCGAATTGAGTGTGATTTCCCAAGGCAATTACGTCACATGCGTCAAAATATATTTTCCATTGGTTATAACCGCTACCACGGTAAACACTGAACAAACATTACCAAACTTTTCGCGCGGCGCTGTATTTTACATACGGAAAGTGTAAGTATTTCACTCAACTTTTCTGACAATTGATTTGCATAACATGAAATAAATAAATGATAAGGAGTTACCATATGGATATCGTTCGCAAATATTTCTTGAGATTTTTTTTGAAATGGCATGTTTTATATTATTGGCACGATCGTCGATAAGACCACGTTACGTAAATTGTTATTTATAATTAAAACAAAACCACGTTAGCTCGTATATATATATATATATATATATACAAAACCATGTTTGACCGTATATATATATATATATATATAAATATATATATATATATAAACCAAGGCCATATGCCAACACATTTTAAGATAGTAGTACATCTATTGATAAAGTGAACTTGGTAACGTAATATTAATACCGTCTGAACATTACCTAAAAAGTTAAAAAGTATACATGTAGTTAAATAAATAATAAATAAATGAATAACTAAATTAGCTGACGATATAAAAACTAAGCTGACAGTTAAAAAGTACGTACGTGCAGTTAAGTTAGTAAATAAAAAAATTATTAACTAATAATAATAATAAATAAATAATTTAGCATTGCGACGTAAAATCTAAACAAACTGAAAACTGTATCATGGCATCTCGCGGTTCAACTGACTCACAGCCCGCGGATAAAAACTGTTTTTAAATCTAGTGGTCCTTGTCTTAATACTTGTTAGATGGAAGAAGTTCAAAGAGATGGTTGGCTGGGTGGGTAGTATCCCGTACAATGCACTTGGATTTTCGTGCACAGCGAACATGTTAAATAGATTCAATGGATGGCAACTCGCGCCCAATGATTCTAGATGCGCCCTTCACGATAACTTCTAGCTGTTGTTTCTCCTCCTGACTGGCGCGGCCAAACCACACTACAATTGAGAAAATGAGGATACTATTGTATTATATTATATTATGTTATGTTATGTTATGTTATGTTATGCTATGCTATGCTATGTTATGCTATGTTATGTTATGTTATATTTTTATATTACATTATTTTAGATTCAGGCTGTTTATTACCAAGTAACAGTTACAATGTACGAGGAATTCGTGGCATTGTGGCGTCAACATACATACACGCTTGTCTCCTCTGCCCCCCATCATGCACACGCAAAATAGACATTATATTATATTATATTATAGTATAGTATAATATAGTATAGTATAGTATATTATATTATATTATATTATATTATATTATATTATATTATATTATTAGTGTATTGTATTGAATTGCATTGCACTGCACTGCACTACACTACACTATATTATTTTATACTATTTTTTATATTATATTATATATATTAAATTATATATTATTATATATTATTGGATATTATTAGATACTATTAGATATTATTATTATGTTATTAAATGTTATTATGTATTATATTATTATATATATTGTTATTACATATTGCTAGATATTCTTCTTGACTGTACCGGTAACTATTAGTTGAGCCTGTAGAGGACAATATGAGACATGTAGTTGAATACGTTGGGTAACATTATAACATCGTAGGCCTACTTGAATTTCAACAGCTCTTTCTGGAAAGAGATTTCAAGGAAACCTGTGGCAAGTTTAGGTTTCGAAGCCCAATTGTGTCTAGTTATGTCCCCAAAATATGAATTCGATCGTAAGACAGTTTTAATTGCAGAGACAATGGCCCAAATATTTGGCGAATCAATTTCACCACAAAGACACATATGGGTTGAAATTAAGCTGCATGGCTTAATTTGTGTGCCGGAACAAAAATTGAACCGCTGTTCGATTGACCCATTATACTACATCTGTTTTGTTTTAAGTAACATGTGAAACGATGAGCTTTGTAACTATCCAACCATACGTTTCGCTAAACCATTTTCGTTTTTAAATAAGAATTATTACTTTAATGCAGCGGTATTTAACCTTTTTGGCTCTGTTACCCCTTGAGGGAGCCAACAAAACCATAATACCCCTCCATTTTTAAATACAAATCTTACTGTATTTTTGGTAGCAGGATGAAATCCGGTATATTTTTTTGAAACACCTTGTATTGTCTGCCTGCATGTGACGCGTCCCACCTGTTCGGATCATGAGGTACATTTTGGCATTGTACTAAAGAAGGAAGCTTTACATATAATAAATAGTCAACGTCATATTTGTATGTAATTTTTATGCGAGGTTAATCCTATATATGTGACTAGGGTGATCCGTTCTGCTTTGGTGAAAACGTAGGCTCAGCAGCTTTAATTGTGTTCTTCGGCAGCTACACGTATGCCATTCGACTTCACACTTGTGAGGAATACAAGGAAATACTTACTTTATCGCCGTATTCAAGGGGCGAAACGCTATACGATTGTGAAAGTTGGGCCCAGAAAAAGAGAGGCGAAAATAAATTCGACGTTTTTGAAATATTGGTTTTTCCCCGTATACCGGTAGGCCGTATATTCAAAATCAAGGGCGAGTTTAGCAAGAACAATGGTTACCTTGTATCCACCTAGCGGGGATATTGATCTTTGTACAGTGTTTTTACTACAGTCTCCCAGGTAATGAAGCTAATGTTTGTTGTCCGACTGTGCCAGTAACATCATCATACAGAGCGTCGTCGGTGGAAGAGAGAAGATGTCGTTACCGCAACTGTTCTACCCGGTGTCCCGACTGCGTGCCTTACTTCTTGCAATGTTCTGCATCTACTCAACCTTAATTGTCACAGAAGGTAAGGCTATTGTACTATGTCAAAAAGGTTGGAACACTAACTATTCTAATTGCCACACACAGAGGCATACATCGACTATGCACCAAAGTTTGGAAGCCATGCATGCTTTGAAATGATACAAACGTAATATATCATGGCCTGTGCGACAACATGAGTTAATAAAAAAACAATCATTCGCAACTGTAATGGAGAATGTCATACAAATGGTTTATCAAAAGAAACCTTTCGAACACAACAGTAATGTAATCATTATTTTTTTTAGATTTGACATACATAAAAATTACAACAATGCGTCGCAGTCCAATATAAACTTACACAATCTAACATCATGAGGCAAAGTGATAATTGAATGGTATAGTGTGCATTGTAAAATACTTGCCAACTGAGTATCTGTGATAAAATGGAAGTATGAAGACATATAACACGAATGACGTCATATAGTATAAATAGATAGTACAACGCATTGACACAGTGACATGCAATTCATAAAAGCGCTTTAGTGCCAGGTTTAAGGTAATTATATATATTTGTTGTGTTCTTTTCCTAAGTTTTATATTTAAAAACAGTAAAGCTAGGTGTTGATAACAACAGTATCAGCATGCATAATAAATATCAAAATAAATTAAATTACATATGTCATAAAACGACGTGTGTATCAACTATGAACATACATGTTTGTATCACATATGTATGTACATATCTATCGGGCCTAAGAAGTTAAACTCTTGAACAAGATCAAAGTGTTGGTCATCTGTTTTTTGCATTAATTCGATACCCGTGGTAATGCGTTGTGGAAAATGAAACAACATACATTTCGTCTTGCTAGCATTAAGAGTTTGTTTACTGATAACCATTCACTTATTTTTTCCAATTCCATATTTATGTTCATGCTTAAAGTAATGTTATGTTATAAACACATCTGGAGTAGATTGGAAGGAACAGAGTGGACCAAGTAGGGTAGTGTCATCGGCGCATAATATCACATTCAATTTATCACTAGCGTGATGAATATCATTTATATATAAGATGAATAACAATGGTCCCAATATGGAACCCTGATGGACACCTGTAGAGATGGGTAATTTATTGGATATTACATCACCGAATTGTACAAAATGGAGCCTATTTGTAAGATAACTGATTAGCCTAAAAAATTGATATAGGAATATTACCCTTGTCTAAGCTTTGTAAAAGAGTGTCTGTCATTTCCAGCGTAACCATCTCCGTAGAATGTGCTTTTCTAAAACCGTACTGACTTTTAAATAATATTCCATTTGTAGTTAAATACTCATATAGTTGGTTATACACAATCTTTTCGAAGACTTTGGAGATAGACGGCAGCAACGAGATTGACCTGTAATTATCTAGCATCGTTTTATCGTTTTTCTTATACAGAGGAATAACTTTTTAGTTTATGTGGGAAAATTCCTGTGGTGAGCGATTGGTTAATTATGAGAGACAAATGCTTGGCAATTAGCGGTATAGTATATATATATATGTATATATGTGTGTGTGTGTGTGTGTGTGTGTGTAGATATATATATATATATACATTTTATTCATATATGAATAAAAGTAAAATGTTTCTGGTGTCATTCAAGCAGTGTACGTAGTAATAAAACGGTCAGTCTTTAAGGCTGTCTTGAACGATTGAAGAGAAGTAACAATTGTCTGCAGAGCATTCCCTATTGCTGCGGCAGCGCTAACGAGTGCGCAGTGACCCTACAGTCATGCATTAGATAATAGAGTTGAATGTGTTTTGGGCGACTTCACACGTGGGCGACCACCTGTCTTGGGCGGCCACAATTTTAGCACGGAATTTTGCTAACAATAATGTAGGGGAGGGTTGGGACCCATGATCATAGGGAGCTTTGAGCCACCCCCTGTAACTTTGTTAATACTTATTATACGCGTAATTTTCCTAATTCTGTAGAAGCAGGTCATGTTACTGGCAATTTCACTGGTATTTGAATAATTATGGACGACTAACGGCGCGCAAAATCACGATTGTATGCGTTTTTAATGGAAAAATATTGTTGATGAAATATTTCGTGTTTTGTTCTTTTCTTTTACATATACCATAGGTAATGACATGTTGTTGTTAATGGCATATTTATAATAAGGGATACATGTTCTGTCAATGCGTGAAACAGTTTTTGACATATGCTTTTCTAATTTTCGATGAGCCAGTCAGTGGGGGGTCCGATGAGCCGGTTCATGAATGCAAAAATGTACTGGTGCAGCCCCCATGCACAGTTGTTTGCATTCAATAGGGCATGCTCGTAGTGTTCATGTATCTGTATATTACGATCCGTTAACGTTACAATATCATAAATAAAACAATTTCCTGTAAACGCAGAATGCTACAATATCAAGTGTGACGAAGCGTGTAATAAACAATGGATAAGTTATAAAATCGCTTGGTAATTAACATATAACTTAGTTCTACATAAGTAGTGTTAATTTCAACCGTTCGTTGAGCTACCTTATCACCAAGAAGACGAGTAATGCTTGAAAGCCAATTGCTTAGGGCATCTATTGTGTCAGAATCATTTGTTAAACTTTAGTTGCTTCCAGACCGGTTAGTGAGTGATATAAGAGAACAACATTAATTAAAAGGTTGTTGTAAACAAGGAAAGCGCCAACATCATGTAGATATATAACAACGATAATAAACAGTAAATAGACTGTTGGGTGACTTAGTTTTACGTAACTGACAGTTATGCAAAAGAGTAGTAATGCATGACATGCAGGTGTTTTAAAGCCTGAATATAATATCTTAATTTCAGTTATGACGAATAACTCTCAGTACATATACGAGATGTTTATTTTAATAGAAATGGCATGTTAAACTCACTGATCTATTTTTAATGTAAAAGTGTTGTTGTGGCTCAAGGGACCCCACGTGGTGGCTCAAGGGACCCCACGATCGGGGTTCCTTCCACTTCACATGCCACCACTAATTTGCATATATTTAGAAATTGGCATAGTCCAGCCTAACAAATTTCACGACCCTATTAGAGGACATACATATTTACACGATAGTGGTATTTTAATATTAAAAACTGTATTATTTTTTGGTTTATCGCTGAAAATTTAAAAATGGCTCATGGGTCCCCACCCTCCCCTACCACACGTGACCGGCCACCTGCCACACGCCACCAACGACCACATACACCGGTCACGAGACTCCTGTTTTGACCCAGGTCACCATGCCAATGCTAGAAGATTACGTAATGGTTTGTGATAAGGTGGAGCGATATGTGTGTTATTATGTTTGCTTCTGTCTTTCTAAATGCAGTCGTACACGGACTGGCCGTCGACCTGCAGACCGGCAAGGTCTACTTCACAAACAACAACACAGTTGAAATGGTCAACACCTACGGCATGGACAGGGCCAGAGTAATCGAGCACGCAAGTGGTGTGAAAACATACGGCGTCGCCGTAGACTCAACAGACAGGTAATAAACTAGTTGTGTTCGTGTGTGTATGAGTGTGCGTGTGCGTGTCCTTGATTTTTTGCGTGCGTGCGTGCACGCGTTTGCGTGCTCTTTGTCTTCTATACTTGACAAAGCGACAGCAATCTCTCTGTATATAATAATTATATACATTACGATTATCAAAGGATTCCTGTTGTTTTGCAGACTGCTATTCCACGCAACACAAAGCCCGGCTCATACCTACAAGTCTGCCCTCGACGGCTCTGACGCTGTGGAGATTGTGTCGTCAGGTCTTCAGGCGCCCTGGGGGGTGGCCATTGACTACGACCATAGCCACATTTGTTGGGCGGATTCAGGTAAATGAACCATTTTGGTCATTAAACTTTTTATTTGGGTTTATAAAGTGGCGTACGGAAATACGTTACTGTCATGATGATTCTACTTCTCATTGTTTAACATGTTTAATTCAATTTTCGTTGTATGACAGGTAAGAAGAATGTGAAGTGTGCGGATTACGCTGGACAGAATCCGACAGAAGGATACATAACGACTGGCAGCGTTCGCTATGTTGACGTTAGAGGCAGCATCCTTTACTACACTCAACGCAGCTCAAGCAGGTGATTTCTTTAATTCTAATTTCACAACTCAATTCTTTGTTAGTCTCGTTTTCTAGTGTAATAATTTCACGAAAAATAAAACATATAGGCCTACTATCCACAATCATAAGCCTACAATTGCATGCATGTTAATTTTCAAAAATGGGTGAATAGGATTTGTTCTAATTTGTTATCAAATTACACACGCTATAGCACAGTTATTTGTAACAACAAATGTGTATAAAGTATAAAGGGGTACCGTACGTAGACCAGTATATAAAGCATAAATTAAAAAACCATGTCATGACAACAAAACAAATTATAACACACACACGCTCGCGCGCACGCACGCACACACACACTCACAATTATAAATGTATGTATATACGGGCAAAAACAGTGTTATGTTCTAGTATAACTATAGATGTAATTATTAAGTGACAGTGGTGCACATGTTTATTTCGTATCAGCGCGACACACAGACAGACAGACAGCGATAGTCCATGTCACACAAATGCGTTGTGTATAAGCTGTGTATAGTATTTGCACAAGTGTCTGCCACATACATTACAGTCCTCCGCACCAGTTATTTTGCTAACGTCCAAGGTTACAACAAGGACTGTGAAACAGACAAAGGATACGCTGTCGTACCAGGGATTATTATGCCCAGGGCTACAAGACAGTTCTAGAGAGATAATCGGTCTGGAGCTTTCCGGATTCTCTCCGATCTGCGAACAGCCGACTGCGTTACTGGCGAGTGGACGCCGCTGCCCTCAGGTACAGGAGCTACGGCTTCCGCCGTTTCGTCTACACGCTCAATGTCCCGTTCGGTTGATTGTTGGATCGCGGCCGGAGCAGCGATGTCTGCGGGTACCGTATCGTCCGCCGCGTCCGCATGTCGCAGACGCACGTGATTTCGATGACGCCTCAAGTGGCGACCGTCGGATGCCTCCGATATAAGCACGTCGTTGTGTAGTTCTTTCAGAACTGCAGGAATCCACTTGGGCGAATGATCAGCGTGGTTCTTTACGTAAACCGCATCGCCTGGACTGAAGCATCGCTCGTTCGATTTCTGGTTGTAATAATCAGTCATCTTCTCCTGCGATTGGTGCACTTTTCTGCCGACGCTCGGTTGCACCGCGTCTAGAAGCGTTCGCAGCTGCCGCCCCTTCAGCAGTTTACTCGGGGAGCTTCCGGTAGTGCTGTGAGGGGTCACTCGGTAGGTCAGCAAGTAACGAGCCAACCTTGTCTCCATCGAACCGTCCTTCATTTTCATCAATCCTCGTTTCACGAGCTGTACTGCCCGTTCAGCGAGCCCGTTCGAGGATGGGTGATAGGCTGGCGAGGTGATGTGCTGAATGCAGTTCTTTTTCATAAACTGCCTGAACTCAGCACTAGTGAAGCACGTGCCATTGTCAGTAACGATAGTTTCTGGCAGTCCATGTTCTGCGAACAACATCCGCAATTGTTCGATTGTCACTTCCGATGTCGATGAGCGTACGACCATCGCGGAGATCCATTTCGAGTAGGCGTCTACTGCCACGAGGATCATCCTGTTCTCGACGGGGCCAGCGTAGTCTAGATGCACACGTGACCACGGTTCCTGTGGGAACAACCATGGTCGAAGTGGCGCTCTGGTCGGTTGACGCATGTTTTCCTCGCACTGACCACAGTGCTGCGCGATACGTTCAATCTGAAGATCGATGCCTGACCACCAGATGTATGACCGCGCTAACGCCTTCATCTTCACCACGCCGCTGTGGCTGCTGTGCAAGAGTTGGAGCATCGTGGCTTGCCCAGGCTCTGGCACAATTATTCGGGTGCCCTGCATCACGCATCCATCGTGCGTGCTCAGCTCATCGCGCACTCTGTGGTATTGCTGTGTTGTTAGGTCGCCCTCAGGCCAGCCTGTTAACACGTAGCGTTGAACTCGCGACAATACTGGATCACGTCGTGTCCAGTTTCGAATGTGCGTTGACGTCACCGGCGAGTCGTCCAGCTGCTCTTTGAGCTGTATGTACTCCGCAGGAGCAGGCGTCTCAGCGTTCTGCGTAGGTAGGGGTAGTCGCGATAGAGCATCGCAATTCTCGTGCGCATCGTCACTCCGATGACGAATGACGTAGTCGTAACCTGCCAATGTCAGGGCCCAACGCTGAAGTCGACCCGACGCTTGCGGAGGTATCGGTCGTTGCTCGTTGAACAGCCCCACCAGAGGTCGGTGATCGGTGATGAGAACGAAGGTCATACTGTATAGGTATTGGTGGAACTTTGTCACCCCGAACACCAAACTGAGACTTTCTTTGTCGAGTTGCGAGTAGTTGGTTTCCGCAGGCGACAAGCTCCTAGATGCGAACGCGATCGGTCGCTCCGAACCGTCCGTCATCTGATGCGACAGGACTGCACCCACCCCGTACGGCGACGCATCACATGCGAGCAGAAGAGGTTTGTCGGGGTCGAAGTGCACCAGTAGGGACTCCGACTGCAGCAGGTCCTTCGCCGCTTGAAACGCTCTGACTTGCTCCTTCTCCCATCGCCATTTCGTCTCTTTTCTGAGTAGAATGTGCAGAGGTGCTAGCGTTGTCGACAAGTTGCGCAGGAATCGTCCATAGTAGTTGAGCAGGCCAAGCCACGAACGTAGTTCTTTCACGTTCGTTGGGCTAGGCGCATCTTGAATCGCCGTGACCTTTTCGTCTGTGGGATGCAGGCCATTTCGATCGATCTTGTGGCCCAGGTATACGACTGCCTCGTTGAAGAACTCGCACTTTTTATTGTTTAGCTTCAACCCTGCTTGGTCCAGCCGGTTCAAGACCAGCCGGAGATTCGCCACGTGTTCATCTCGAGTTTTCCCCGTGACGAGGATGTCGTCCAGGAAGATGCATACCCGTGGTATGCCAGCAAGCACACACTCGAGAGCTCTCTGGAATATCGATGGCGCCACCGATATGCCGTACGGTAAGCGAGTGTATCTAAAGAGTCCCTTGTGCGTGTTGATCGTAACGTAGTCACGTGACCCTTCGTCGAGCTGAAGTTGAAGATACGCATAGCTCAAGTCCAACTTTGTGAACGTCTCTCCTCCTGCCAGACTGGCGTAGAGATCGTTAACCCGTGGTAGCGGATATTTGTCTTCTACCACATTTTTGTTGATCGTGACCTTGTAATCACCGCAGATCCTTATCTGCCCGTTGGACTTGGGGACCGGAACGATCGGTGCCGCCCATTCTGAGAACTGGACTGGCTCGATGATGCCCTCCTGTTGCAGTCGGTCTATTTCATGTTCGACTCTCTCCTTCAGGGCATAAGGAATGGGTCTGGCCTTGAAGAAACGTGGAATCGCATCGCTTTTCACGTTGAACTTAACCTGCATTTCTTTCAGCTTGCCCAGCCCCTCAGCGAACACGTCTGGCACTTCCGCCATCAGTCCGGCATGCACCGGGTCAAGGTCGCGAACGAGCATGATCTCGCCCCAGTCCAGCTTCAACTGCGACAGTAGATTTCTGCCCAAGAGATTCTGCCGAGCGCCAGACACCACCACAATTGGCGCATGTGCCGACTGCTGTTTGTATTCGGTGACGACCTCTATTTGTCCCAGCACCGGAATAGACTGACCCGTATAAGTGGTCAAGTTGATGTCCACTGTTTGTAGCTTTGGGGGTGGCGACCGCAACCCGTGATATGTCGCCTCATTGATTATGGAGACTCCTGCCCCCGTGTCAACCAACATTCTCACTGCTTTACCGTCCATGTGCACTCCTATCTGAATAAGCTGCTGTGACGTGTGATCCCCCTTGACGTTGTACAGACAGTGCTCAGCTCTGTCCTGAGTGGTGTTCACGAGATGAGTTTCGCCGCGTTTCTTGCGACATGCCGCCATGATGTGACCTCTCTTTTGACAGAAATGACAAGTTGCATCTTTAAACTTGCACTCTTGATGCGTGTGGTTGCCGTTGCAACGGTAGCACAATTTCTGAGTTGTCTTGTCGTAGCCACGCGTATGTGCCGTAGACCTAGCGGTGGTCGGAACTGGCCTTTTCTCTCTGTTTTTCCGCTTTGACACTACACTCACTGTACTTTTAGTGCAGTCGAAGCTGTGTCGGGGGGCTATCTGTTTAGCCTCAGTCTCCGCCACTTCGTCCGCCAGCGCCATCTGCATTGCCTGCTCGAACGATCTATATTCGCTGAGTAGTTTGCGCTGAGTGCTGTCGCTTTTGATGCCGCACACGAGCTGGTCTCGCAATGCCTCGGCCAGAAATTCCCCGAAGTTGCAAGTGGATGCGAGCCTCCGGAGGTCTGCCGCAAATGTGGCGACCCCCTCGCCCTCTTTCTGGTTGCGTTGGTGGAATTTGAATCTTTCCGCCACTGTTAAGCCGACGTGGCTTCAGATGGCTTTTTAGTTTCTCAGTTATTTGCTCAAACGACAACTCTGCCGGTCTTTGAGGACTGACGAGACTTTTAAGAAGAAGATACGTTTCCGGGCCTACCAGTGTGAGTAGTGTAGCCACTTTCTTCCTGTCGGCGGCCTCTCTCACATATATTCGTCCACGCCGCTGCCCACTGCACCAACATTGTTTGCAACGAAGTACAGTTTTAGCCGCTCCAAATACGCTTCCAAGTCACTACTGTCGTCGTATGGCTCTATTTGACCAATGTATCCCATCCTCGTCGCCAATTGTTATGTTCTAGTATAACTATAGATGTAATTATCAAGTGACAGTGGTGCACATATTTATTTCGTATCAGCGCGACACACAGACAGCGATAGTCCATGTCACACAAATGCGTTGTGTATAAGCTGTGTATAGTATTTGCACACAGTAAGGCGTTATTTCCGTGGACGATTTGGTACTATTGTAGTCTTTGCAAACCACACCATAAACAACCATAAGAACCTATCATATGTTTCCCCCTGCAATAGCATAAGCTCAAAGGGTAACAGGAAAAACAAGTTATGCTGTGTCAACATGTTTTTCGTTTTTCTTACTTTCATGTTTAACTTACGAAATGTAATGAAAAGGCATGACTATTCTGTGATGTGCTCACAAGGGGCATTTTATAAACGGCTGAATTAAATACGCTGTTGCAATCACATATTCATGCAATAAAGATATTTGTTACATGGACAGTGCGTTGTCTTTATAATTTTACGCCAATTAAGTTCGAAATGTGTCTAATTTGTGTTTATTTGATTTTTTCACGTACGCCTGTTAAATCTTCGTCATTATTCATAGTAAAATATGGCAGGAAATCAACAATATGCCATTTACAGCTGCACATGTTAATTGTGTGAAATTGTTTTCTTAAGTTTTCCAGTCTTGGTAAGTAGAAATGTTTACAGTAAGATAGTGCACCAGATCGTCTGTCAAAAAATGACGCTCGTGAAACTGTTGTATTTCCCCCAAACAAAAGTGACGACGCGGCGTGTGTACGCAGTGTATTACGTTGCCGTCGTCACTGCCATCGAAGAGCATTTGCATCGTCCGTAGATTTATCTCGTTGAAACATATGCGTCTGTCAAAACTTAACGTACGTGATAAAAATTAATATGACGTACGTTAACGGCCAATGATGTAAAGTGATTGTTTGTGAAAAGTTTTGTAATTAATGTTTACGCTGATGCCGGCGGTAAAGAAAATTAATGTATGCGTTCTGTCGCGCGCAACATAATAATGCTGTGTTCACGTACGTGAGAATTGAAGGATTTCATCCACATCAGTCATACACGGTTCATATTGTCCTTTGTGTTATTTAAATTGCATTGTGTCCATGACAGAGAGTTGTAGCGTTTGTTACAAGAAATGTTACGCATTGGTATTCGCAGTTCCATGAGATGTTAATTTAGTATTACAGACATGCAAGAAGTTTAGCTGCAAAATATATCTGATTTCCTATTTAGATATACTCGTACACATACAGTACACATACAGTACAGTCAAGACTAAAACCACCAAAAAACAGATGCCGAACGTGTGGAACATGTGGACATACATATTGTTTTTTTGAAATTCTGGTACTAGACGTTTTTCTTTATGACAAAAAACATAAGGCAACGTTTTAAAGCGACATGCAACTGTGCATGGCCTATGCGAGAATGTTTGATTTAGCAGAAGACATGCCGTCGTTGTAGTGCGATGTACATGCATTTTTATATTACCACTATCAACATTTTAGCAAAGCTTGACGGAGGTCACGCACATAACAGTTATCCTAAATGTAATAAGAAAAATGCTTCCCAGACAACTCTGACCTCCGTGACGGGCGTCTTCCTGTTATAACTACTTCTTGTTATAACTACTTTTTTATTCCCGTTATCGCTACTCGTTAAGTTTGACCGTGAAACAAGTCCAGTTATAACTACTTAAATTCTTTAATTATATTTTACAATTCGGGAGGGTGCTGTTTTGGCTTGTTAAAATTTGAGTGACACACACTAATTCACCTCTTTCGTACATAATAATGGACACACTTTATGCAGTATTTAATTTGTACCGAGTATTTAGAGTATAATTCCATTTTACATAATTGAGTTTCCCTTGGTCCAGGAATAAAATGTAGAAATTATAAATATAGGCTCCTTGGTTGACATAGCCATACATGACGTGACCTGTTGCTGTTGACCTTGCAAAACCACTGTCATGCCGTCAACAATGGATGCCAAACACGTCCAGTTCACAGACATTATGTAGATGTTTTTTGAAATTATGGCTTCAAGTGTTTTTCTTTATGAAAAAAACAAAGTTGTGTATGCGTGTGTGCGTGCGTGCGTGCGTACATGCGTGCGTGCGTACATGCGTGCGTGCATAAGTGCAGGGTGTGGATATGTATAATATCGAAATACATTTGTTGTCTTCTTTGGATTGTTGCGAAGAATTAATCAATATATACTAACAATAACAATTTTAATATGGATTTTGAGTTATTTTGACTTTATATGTCAGCATTAACAATTTCGAAAGAGTTTTCTTATCTTGTGAAAAACACTTTATTCTTTTTTAACGTTCATGATCTAGACTCAGACTCTCCACTGAAAACATGTGTTCGCCCGTTACGTATCATCCACAGCTGTTCTCAGTCGCAGACAACAGCACAACAGAACATAAAAATAACGAATAACACAATGTTCACAGCGACAAACCTGAAGCGTAAGTTACACAATTTACTCGCAGCTGTATTTATTCTAAACACACACTTACACACGTACACTCGACATGTGGCAGTTGATGTAGTGAGGTGACGAATGAGACATTTTCATCAGAAGTCTATGTCCCATTCTAACTGTTGCGCCACTTCTTTGCATTCGTAACATATGATGCGATCTCCATGCTTTGGGATGACTGTCTTGTCTTCAAAACTAATCCCACATTCAACGTCAGTCTTGACGCTGTCCACCTCGTTCTTGAAGTGCTTCAATGAAGACAACTCCCCTGTGCAACAAACAGACATCTCAAAATGCTAGCAGATATCCAACTGATAATAACTGGCTCACATCCACCCATGGAGCAATCAACCAAGGGCAGCAGTTATCACCATTACACCCACCCATGGTGCAATCAACCAAGGGCAGCAGTTATCACCATTACACCCACCCATGGTGCAATCAACCAAGGGCAGCAGTTATCACCATTACACCCACCCATGGTGCAATCAACCAAGGGCAGCAGTTATCACCATTACACCCACCCATGGTGCAATCAACCAAGGGCAGCAGTTATCACCATTACACCCACCCATGGTGCAATCAACCAAGGGCAGCAGTTATCACCATTACACCCACCCATGGAGCAACCAACCAAGGGCAGCAGTTATCACCAGTTATCACAGCATATACCACCCACCCATGGTGCAACCAACCAAGGGCAGCAGTTATCACCATTACACCCACCCATGGTGCAATCAACCAAGGGCAGCAGTTATCACCATTACCCATGCAGTACACCCACCCATGGAGCAACCAACCAAGGGCAGCAGTTATCACCATTACACCCACCCATGGAGCAATCAACCAAGGGCAGCAGTTATCACCATTACACCCACCCATGCAATCAACCAAGGGCAGCAGTTATCACCATTACACCCACCCATGGTGCAACCAACCAAGGGCAGCAGTTATCACCATTACACCCACCCATGGAGCAACCAACCAAGGGCAGCAGTTATCACCATTACACCCACCCATGGAGCAATCAACCAAGGGCAGCAGTTATCACCATTACACCCACCCATGGTGCAACCAACCAAGGGCAGCAGTTATCACCATTACACCCACCCATGGTGCAATCAACCAAGGGCAGCAGTTATCACCATTACACCCACCCATGGAGCAATCAACCAAGGGCAGCAGTTATCACCATTACACCCACCCATGGAGCAATCAACCAAGGGCAACAGTTATCACCATTACACCCACCCATGGAGCAACCAACCAAGGGCAGCAGTTATCACCATTACACCCACCCATGGTGCAATCAACCAAGGGCAGCAGTTATCACCATTACACCCACCCATGGAGCAATCAACCAAGGGCAGCAGTTATCACCATTACACCCACCCATGGAGCAATCAACCAAGGGCAGCAGTTATCACCATTACACCCACCCATGGTGCAATCAACCAAGGGCAGCAGTTATCACCATTACACCCACCCATGGTGCAATCAACCAAGGGCAACAGTTATCACCATTACACCCACCCATGGAGCAACCAACCAAGGGCAGCAGTTATCACCATTACACCCACCCATGGTGCAACCAACCAAGGGCAGCAGTTATCACCATTACACCCACCCATGGTGCAATCAACCAAGGGCAGCAGTTATCACCATTACACCCACCCATGGAGCAATCAACCAAGGGCAGCAGTTATCACCATTACACCCACCCATGGAGCAATCAACCAAGGGCAACAGTTATCACCATTACACCCACCCATGGAGCAATCAACCAAGGGCAGCAGTTATCACCATTACACCCACCCATGGAGCAACCAACCAAGGGCAGCAGTTATCACCATTACACCCACCCATGGTGCAACCAACCAAGGGCAGCAGTTATCACCATTACACCCACCCATGGTGCAATCAACCAAGGGCAGCAGTTATCACCATTACACCCACCCATGGAGCAATCAACCAAGGGCAGCAGTTATCACCATTACACCCACCCATGGAGCAATCAACCAAGGGCAACAGTTATCACCATTACACCCACCCATGGTGCAATCAACCAAGGGCAGCAGTTATCACCATTACACCCACCCATGGTGCAATCAACCAAGGGCAACAGTTATCACCATTACACCCACCCATGGAGCAACCAACCAAGGGCAGCAGTTATCACCATTACACCCACCCATGGTGCAATCAACCAAGGGCAGCAGTTATCACCATTACACCCACCCATGGAGCAATCAACCAAGGGCAGCAGTTATCACCATTACACCCACCCATGGTGCAATCAACCAAGGGCAGCAGTTATCACCATTACACCCACCCATGGTGCAATCAACCAAGGGCAGCAGTTATCACCATTACACCCACCCATGGAGCAATCAACCAAGGGCAGCAGTTATCACCATTACACCCACCCATGGTGCAATCAACCAAGGGCAGCAGTTATCACCATTACACCCACCCATGGAGCAATCAACCAAGGGCAGCAGTTATCACCATTACACCCACCCATGGTGCAATCAACCAAGGGCAGCAGTTATCACCATTACACCCACCCATGGTGCAATCAACCAAGGGCAGCAGTTATCACCATTACACCCACCCATGGAGCAATCAACCAAGGGCAGCAGTTATCACCATTACACCCACCCATGGAGCAATCAACCAAGGGCAGCAGTTATCACCATTACACCCACCCATGGAGCAACCAACCAAGGGCAGCAGTTATCACCATTACACCCACCCATGGAGCAATCAACCAAGGGCAGCAGTTATCACCATTACACCCACCCATGGAGCAACCAACCAAGGGCAGCAGTTATCACCATTACACCCACCCATGGAGCAACCAACCAAGGGCAGCAGTTACCACCATTACACCCACCCATGGAGCAACCAACCAAGGGCAGCAGTTACCACCATTACACCCACCCATGGAGCAACCAACCAAGGGCAGCAGTTATCACTCATCACACCCACCCATGGTAGTAATCAACCAAGCGGGCAGCAGCATCACTACATCACACCCACCCATGGTGCAATCAACCAAGGGCAGCAGTTATCACTCATTATTACACCCACCCATGGTGCAATCAACCAAGGGCAGCAGTTATCACTATTACACCCACCCACATGGTGCAATCAACCAAGGCAGCAGTTATCACCATTACACTCCACCCATGGTGCAATCAACCATGCTGGCAGCAGTTATCACTGTTGGCGAACACCCATGGAGCAACCAACCAAGGGCAGCAGTTATCACCATTACACCAACCCATGGAGCAACCAACCAAGGGCAGCAGTTATCACCATTACACTCACCCACGGAGCAACCAACCAAGGGCAGCAGTTATCACCATTACACCCACCCATGGAGCAACCAACCAAGGGCAGCAGTTATCACCATTACACCCACCCATGGAGCAACCAACCAAGGGCAGCAGTTATCACCATTACACCCACCCATGGAGCAATCAACCAAGGGCAACAGTTATCACCATTACACCCACCCATGGTGCAATCAACCAAGGGCAGCAGTTATCACCATTACACCCACCCATGGTGCAATCAACCAAGGGCAACAGTTATCACCATTACACCCACCCATGGAGCAACCAACCAAGGGCAGCAATTATCACCATTACACCCACCCCAATCAACCAAGGGCAGCAGTTATCACCATTACACCCACCCATGGAGCAATCAACCAAGGGCAGCAGTTATCACCATTACACCCACCCATGGTGCAATCAACCAAGGGCAGCAGTTATCACCATTTCATCCACCCATGGAGCAATCAACCAAGGGCAGCAGTTATCACCATTACACCCACCCATGGTGCAATCAACCAAGGGCAGCAGTTATCACCATTTCATCCACCCATGGAGCAATCAACCAAGGGCAACAGTTATCACCATTACACCCACCCATGGTGCAATCAACCAAGGGCAGCAGTTATCACCATTACACCCACCCATGGAGCAATCAACCAAGGGCAACAGTTATCACCATTACACCCACCCATGGAGCAATCAACCAAGGGCAGCAGTTATCACCATTACACCCACCCATGGTGCAATCAACCAAGGGCAGCAGTTATCACCATTACATCCACCCATGGAGCAATCAACCAAGGGCAACAGTTATCACCATTACACCCACCCATGGTGCAATCAACCAAGGGCAGCAGTTATCACCATTACACCCACCCATGGAGCAATCAACCAAAGGCAACAGTTATCACCATTACACCCACCCATGGAGCAATCAACCAAGGGCAGCAGTTATCACCATTACATCCACCCATGGAGCAATCAACCAAGGGCAACAGTTATCACCATTACACCCACCCATGGTGCAATCAACCAAGGGCAACAGTTATCACCATTACACCCACCCATGGAGCAATCAACCAAGGGCAACAGTTATCACCATTACACCCACCCATGGAGCAATCAACCAAGGGCAGCAGTTATCACCATTACACCCACCCATGGTGCAATCAACCAAGGGCAGCAGTTATCACCATTACATCCACCCATGGAGCAATCAACCAAGGGCAACAGTTATCACCATTACAATTCCACCCATGGAGCAATCAACCAAGGGCAACAGCGCTATCACCATTACACCCACCCATGGAGCAACTCAACCAAGGGCAGAAGCTATCACCATTACACCCACCCATGGTGCAATCAACCAAGGGCAGCAGTTATCACCATTACACCCACCCATGGAGCAATCAACCAAGGGCAGCAGTTATCACCATTACACCCACCCATGGAGCAATCAACCAAGGGCAGCAGTTATCACCATTACACCCACCCATGGAGCAACCAACCAAGGGCAGCAGTTATCACCATTACACCCACCCATGGTGCAACCAACCAAGGGCAGCAGTTATCACCATTACACCCACCCATGGTGCAATCAACCAAGGGCAGCAGTTATCACCATTACACCCACCCATGGAGCAATCAACCAAGGGCAGCAGTTATCACCATTACACCCACCCATGGAGCAATCAACCAAGGGCAACAGTTATCACCATTACACCCACCCATGGTGCAATCAACCAAGGGCAGCAGTTATCACCATTACACCCACCCATGGTGCAATCAACCAAGGGCAACAGTTATCACCATTACACCCACCCCAATCAACCAAGGGCAGCAGTTATCACCATTACACCCACCCATGGAGCAATCAACCAAGGGCAGCAGTTATCACCATTACACCCACCCATGGTGCAATCAACCAAGGGCAGCAGTTATCACCATTACACCCACCCATGGTGCAATCAACCAAGGGCAGCAGTTATCACCATTACACCCACCCATGGAGCAATCAACCAAGGGCAGCAGTTATCACCATACACCCACCCATGGTGCAATCAACCAAGGGCAGCAGTTATCACCATTACACCCACCCATGGAGCAATCAACCAAGGGCAGCAGTTATCACCATCACACCCACCCATGGTGCAATCAACCAAGGGCAGCAGTTATCACCATCACACCCACCCATGGTGCAATCAACCAAGGGCAGCAGTTATCACCATCACACCCACCCATGGTGCAATCAACCAAGGGCAGCAGTTATCACCATTACACCCACCCATGGTGCAATCAACCAAGGGCAGCAGTTATCACCATTACACCCACCCATGGTGCAATCAACCAAGGGCAGCAGTTATCACCATTACACCCACCCATGGTGCAATCAACCAAGGGCAGCAGTTATCACCATTACACCCACCCATGGAGCAATCAACCAAGGGCAGCAGTTATCACCATTACACCCACCCACGGAGCAATCAACCAAGGGCAGCAGTTATCACCATTACACCCACCCATGGAGCAACCAACCAAGGGCAGCAGTTATCACCATTACACCCACCCATGGAGCAACCAACCAAGGGCAGCAGTTACCACCATTACACCCACCCATGGAGCAACCAACCAAGGGCAGCAGTTACCACCATTACACCCACCCATGGAGCAACCAACCAAGGGCAGCAGTTATCACCATTACACCCACCCATGGAGCAACCAACCAAGGGCAGCAGTTATCACCATTACACCCACCCATGGAGCAACCAACCGAGGGTAGCAGTTATCATCATTACACCCACCCATGGAGCAACCAACCGAGGGCAGCAGTTACCACCATTACACCCACCCATGGAGCAACCAACCAAGGGCAGCAGTTATCATCATTACACCCACCCATGGAGCAACCAACCAAGGGCAGCAGTTACCACCATTACACCCACCCATGGCAGCACCACCATTACACCCACCCATGGAGCAACCAACCAAGGGCAGCAGTTATCATCATTACACCCACCCATGGAGCAACCAACCGAGGGCAGCAGTTATCACCATTACACCCACCCATGGAGCAACCAACCAAGGGCAGCAGTTATCACCATTACACCCACCCATGGAGCAACCAACCGAGGGTAGCAGTTATCATCATTACACCCACCCATGGAGCAACCAACCGAGGGCAGCAGTTACCACCATTACACCCACCCATGGAGCAACCAACCAAGGGCAGCAGTTATCATCATTACACCCACCCATGGAGCAACCAACCAAGGGCAGCAGTTACCACCATTACACCCACCCATGGAGCAACCAACCAAGGGCAGCAGTTACCACCATTACACCCACCCATGGAGCAACCAACCAAGGGCAGCAGTTACCACCATTACACCCACCCATGGAGCAACCAACCAAGGGCAGCAGTTACCACCATTACACCCACCCATGGAGCAACCAACCAAGGGCAGCAGTTATCACCATTACACCCACCCATGGAGCAACCAACCAAGGGCAGCAGTTATCACCATTACACCCACCCATGGTGCAATCAACCAAGGGCAGCAGTTATCACCATTACACCCACCCATGGAGCAACCAACCAAGGGCAGCAGTTATCACCATTACACCCACCCATGGAGCAACCAACCAAGGGCAACAGTTATCACCATTACACCCACCCATGGAGCAACCAACCAAGGGCAACAGTTATCACCATTACACCCACCCATGGAGCAACCAAACAAGGGCAGCAGTTATCACCATTACATCCACCCATGGAGCAACCAACCAAGGGCAGCAGTTATCACCATTACACCCACCCATGGAGCAACCAACCGAGGGCAGCAGTTATCATCATTACACCCACCCATGGAGCGACCAACCAAGGGCAGCAGTTACCACCATTACACCCACCCATGGAGCAACCAACCGAGGGCAGCAGTTATCATCATTACACCCACCCATGGAGCAACCAACCGAGGGCAGCAGTTATCATCATTACACCCACCCATGGAGCAACCAACCGAGGGCAGCAGTTATCACCATTACAGTATTTGAAATTTAATAATAATAAAGTAACTTCTTCTGCACCTAAATCCTCGCAAACCAAGATCAGAGGCGCATCAATACAAAAGGGTTAGTCAATATCAGAATTGACAAGCCATATTAAAGTCGCGACACTACGGTCTCGCCTTCGCTGTCGCAATGCATTTGGAAGAAAGAATCGTGCGCTATTGGTCAGTGTGTGACAGAATCGGTGTAATTCAACTGCGCTTGACCAACAACTCATTGCTAACAATCATAAACGTATACCCGACGTCACAGCGTGTTAACATCAACAATGCCGAGCAAGACGAGTTCTTCGCCGAACTCGCAAGTCTGATGTCGCAGTACTCGTCGAATGCCCTATTTTACATCGCTGGTGATTTCAACAGCAAGCTCGGTTACAAGAAGTTCGACGAGGAATTCATGGGAAAACACTCGCGTGGCAGACGGAACATCAACGGCATAGCCCTCGCCGACTTTCTCGAGGTACACGGCCTGTTTGTCTGCAACACTGCATTCCAACACGCCGATCGTCACAAAACAACATGGCAAGGACAGCGCCGCGATGTGACGACAGGTCACACTGTACCCATATACAATGTGATCGATTTTGTCATCTGCCGACAGACACACAAAAGGCTCTTGACAAACTCCCGATCATACGCCGGCACTTTACTCGATAGCGACCACCGTATGCTCATCGCAAAGCTCGACCTCAGGCAAATGTTCAACGTTTGGGGTCGAATCGAGAAGTTGCGCTCGGCGAAACACGTTCGCTACAACACCGAGTTGTTAGCCAGCGATCCCTTCCGCACACGGTTTCGTGACGTCGTGTCGGAAGCACTATCGGAAGTCAATACGAACACGTCAGCTAGTTCGAGATGGAACACGGTAGAACATGTTCTGAAGTCGGCGGCAGAACTGACCATCGGTCGGACTGCCCCGGCGGCCAAACGAGGTGTCCCACACTGAGTTGAAATGGCGACAATGTCAGAGGAACAACGCAAGTTGAAACTATGGCTGCAGAACACTCCAAACGCCATCCGCCGGTGCGAACTGAAGCGCCAGCGCAACACAATCTTGCACAATATGCGCCGATAAGCTCGCGATAACGCCTCAGCGAGACTAGACAGGCTAGCATCAGAAGTTGAACGTCTCCACGATGGCGCAAAAATGTTTCGTGCCGTTCATGAGATGATGAGGAAACCTGCCGTCAAGCTAACGATCCACGACGACGCCGGACGCGTTATCTGTAACACAGCCGAACTGAACGCGCGGGTCACCGAACACTTCAGTCGCCAGTTCAGCGACGAAGCCGTAGAAGAACTGCCTGCCTTCACCGGAAGACCATCGCAACTGGCAGACCCAATCACAATCGAAGAAGTCAAGCGAGCGATCGGGAAATTAAACAGTGGCCGAGCCAGCGGGCAAGACGGCATACCGGCCGATTTTTTCAAATGCATGGCTGGCCTGCTAGCAGACACGATTGCCAGCATTTTCAACGATGCGTTGGAAAAACACGAACCGCTCGACCTAGGCAAAGGTGTGCTCGTATTAATACAGAAGCCGGGCAAACCAATAGGTCCACTAACGAGTGTGCGTCCGATAGTCTTGCTATCAGTACTCCGACAGACACTGTCTCTCATCGTTCTTTCGAGGATCGTGCCGATAGTTGACGACTACCTGTCGCTGTCGCAATCGGGATTCCGACGCGGACGCAGCATGGCCGACATAGTCTTCGGGTATCGTTGGTTCTGTGCTAAAGCGCAGCGTCAGCACGTATCAATCGAATTCCTCGGCATCGACCTGAGTCGCGCATTCGACACCAACGTCGCGACAAACTGCTTGATACGCTACAAACATTCCTCGGCGAGTTGGAACTGCGGATGATTCGCTTCCTACTCGCCGCCACGTCGCTCGAGCCGCGTCTCTCAACAGGCGATTGTCATTCATTCGCCACATCCAACGGGACGCCGCAAGGCGACAGCCTCGCCCGGTGTTATTCATTGTGTACCTCGAAGCGGCACTCCGTGACCTTCATTCGCGCCTCCCGACACGTCCACCAGCCGATGCCACCCTACCGCTGGACGTCGAGTACGCTGACGACACGGACTTCGTCAGATCTTCTCGTTCGTTCCTCGACGAGATCGAGCGCATCACGCCAGCTTGCTTGGCGGAGTGGTCGCTGACGATCAACACGTCGAAAACAGAACGAACAAGTATCATCCGACACACTGACCGCATTCAGGAAGAGTGGCGTATGACACGCAAGCTTGGATCGCTCCTCGGTGAAGCCGAAGACGTCGCTCGCCGAAAGCAGCTGGCCAACGTCGCCTTCCGCAAGCTGTGGACACTGTGGTTTAGGCGATCACAGATCTCTCTACAGCTGCGGCTACGGCTATACGCATCATTCGTTGTGCCCGTGCTGACGTACAACATGGGTACATGGGGACTCACGAAATCAGAACTAGATCATCTGGATGCGTACCACCGTCATTATCTACGCCAGATCATCGGCATATGTTGGCCACATCGCATTTCCAACGAGGCACTGTACCACCGTTGCCGATGCCGTCCCATCAGCGAAGCTGTCATAACTGCAAGATGGAGTCTATTCAGGCACGTGCTCTGTATGCCACCCGATGCATCCGCTCAGCTAACGATCGACAACTATTTCGCCGTGGACACAGGTGTCACGACATACATGGGTCGACCGCGAACGACTCTGCCGACAGCGTTGAGCGCGGACCTGCGATGCATAGGCCGTACGCTACGTTGCCGTGCCAATGTCGACGCTCTGCGCGCACTCGACCGTGAACAGTGGCGACAATTGGGGCTGGCCATTTCTTGACGGAATGTTATGATCAATGGTATCAAAGGGGGCAGATGGATCAAGTAAGTTTAGGGCAGTTACTTTACCATTATCAATGTTTAAGTTAATATCATTATGTACTTTTAAAAGAGCCATTTCTGTTGAATAAAATTTTTTATATGCTGATTGTAACGCTAGCTACAACCTTTTCTAGTATTTCAGAAATAAAGCTAAGCTTAGAAATAGGTCTATAACTGTTTTGGTCTTGTTTAGGCAGGGATGATTTCTTAAGAAGTGGACTGACATGGGTGCATTTGAAGTCATACGTGGCTCCTAGGTGGCGCCACCTGGGGAATGAATGAAAATTGCATTTCCCCACTGAAAACGTAAATAAATCAAAATCGTTTTATGGTTATTCAAAATACATTGGTCAATGGTAAAAGACGTGAAAGAACGTAGAAAGAGGCGAAAGGACTTTGACACCAGCAGGAGATGTACTTACATTGATCCACATCACAATAACAACAACTCCATTAAAACTGCACTGTCATATAAACATCGCACATTTCTGATATGCAAATGAATACTTATGTACTGAAAACTGCAGAGAACACAGAATGAAACAGGTTTAAATTTAACCCTTTTGGCACCTGCCATCATTAAGGATATTTGTGTACTGAAAACTGCAGAGGACACAGATTGGAACAGATTTAAATTGACACATCAATGGCACCTACCATCCAGGATACTTTCTCCGTCACGTAACAATTTGAAGCAAAGTTTCTTTTGCAGAACTCCCTTGACACATCTACAGCCCGCTACAGGCACCTTGTGCTTGCCGTCAGTGACCATGAACGACTGCAGGACATTGGCTTCACCTGCAACAACACACAATTATACAGACTTATACAGAACGGCATACACTTCACCTCATGGCAAATCTCTTCACTAGATCATCATTTCAACTTCTCTGGGAAGCATTCAGCCATGCTATAATTATTACACATCGACTCTTCATTTATACATACTACCATTGTCTGTAGCGGCTAGCCATGTGTTCAGTATTTTATACAGCTGAGTGAAATGAAATAAAGTGGAATGAATAAAATTTCCGAAGCTTAAAAGCAATTGGCAGAGGCAGCAGTGCAAGAAGAATGAGGTGAAGAAAACAAAAAGTAGAAACAGAAATCGCTTGATCAGTAACGAGGTCAGCCGCAACCCGGACATAAAAGACGAAAACATCATCAAACATTTATTATTCTAGTGAGAAAAGTATTTGTGCAAATGTGGGAAGGAGAATCGATGAAGAATATATGACTGGCACAAATAGCTGTAGTTAACAAAGAATATCTAACATAAGAACAAGTGTTGATACGTAATAATAAAAATACTGTTTAATCATTTGCCTAATTACCCAAACATCTCCACGAATATGGAGTATATGGCATTGCTGAAAATTGGCAATACACAAACGTGAGCATGGGAATGGCCCGTGTGTGATAATGTTGGGTGACAGGTAAAATATGGCTGACACACGGGTAAGGAAGAACAAGGT
Organism: Paraescarpia echinospica; assembly: GCA_020002185.1. Taxonomy (NCBI): domain Eukaryota; kingdom Metazoa; phylum Annelida; class Polychaeta; order Sabellida; family Siboglinidae; genus Paraescarpia; species Paraescarpia echinospica. Next base: position 65,875,377 of record CM034538.1, read on the forward strand.
CTTTATGGTGGTGAAACAGTTTAGATATCTATTGAGAAATTAAGTTCTTACATTAAAGAAAAGTAATTTTCATGTAAGCCTCTGAAGTGATGACATGCAGGTGTTAATTACATATGAAACTCACCACAAGATAAGGGCTTCTCTCACACTGATTCCATCCCATTCTAAAAAGGACCATTTTCATGAAAAACACTGTGATTCCAGGAATGAAGTGGAGAAGAACACCGACTGTTTCGACACCCACCTACGACCTCCTCCACGACCTTGGGAGGCAGACGACACGTGAGTTCTTCTCGAATGTCGTCCATCAGTTTGTAGATGATGTTGTGAGCACGCACAGCCACACCTTTGGAGCGAGCCAGCTTCTTCACGCTCTCCGAACAGTCGACATTGAACCCATACACGATACCTGCAAGAGCAAGTGAATCCAACTGATGCATCCAGTACATCGCTATTTACCTAAGATTATGCCCGTGACCACAATAAACTGTTTATATAAACTAGCAAAAATTCACATAACATGACAGGATGTCTTGTTGTTTCTTCAAAATTACAAAGGTCGGAAAGAATGTGAAGGTCTTACGTCCTATTCTTGGGATCACAGATTAATCCCCTAAAGTTTGGTACTCAAAGTTCAAGCCATCTAAGAGGAAACCATTAACTTACCCGCATACATACATACATACATAATTACAACACATATATGTCTTACATTACAAATGCGGCATGATATGTGCTAAATCAATCTTTCCCGCATGCAGGTCTCACTTCTACAAGCTTACCTTGTTTCTGTCACAAAGGGAAACATTTGAGGCACGATTTCAACACAATATATAATGGAAAGTCTGAACGCTTCATGTGTTTGCTGTTAAGCATCCATTTTTGATGGTTTGATGGATATGTTTCTAAGTAATAGGGCACGTGATGGATACATCAACTGGCAAAAAGAAAACTCAGTAAAAACAACACACACACGCACGCACGCACGTACGCACGCACACACATACACACATATCAACACATATATATATATATGCCTAAATGCAGCATATGCAGATGAGTTTTGCATACAGCGCAGTGTACAGTGTGCAGTGTGCAGTGTACAGTGCGCAGTGTACAGTGTGCAGTGTGCAGTGCACAGTGCGCAGTGTGCAGTGTGCAGTGTACAGTGTGCAGTGTGCAGTGCACAGTGCGCAGTGTGCAGTGTGCAGTGTACAGTTTGCAGTGTGCAGTGTACAGTCTACTGTGTACTGTGTACAGTGTACAGTGTACAGCAGACCACTCCATTGCATGAGGTAGGAATGGAAAAATTATTTCGGAAAACAATGCTCTCAAAATCACCAAAATAATTTTTTTGAGCAAATAATTACACAGTGTTCGCAATATCATGCATGTTTTCTGCGATTGGTCAAACTTTTGTAAACAGTAAGTTCACAACTGACCAGTAGATGATTATAGTATCTCTTACTCCATCTTTGACAAACATCCCGTTCAAATACTTCAGGAAACCTTTCCCTGCATCTGCCATCTGGAGAATGTTTATACTTCAAGGGTTTCAAAATGCGATAAACGCCATTTTTTTTTATTTTGCCTAAACAAGGATGAATAATTTTTTTATACATGTGTTCAGCTAGGATACTATCTAATTTATACAAAAATGCAACAAATCCCCTTATGATATGCACAAAAGAGTATCTGTTTTAAAAATGCGATAAACGCCATCCATCTTTTTTACCAAAATGTGATATATAGCCATTTTCATAAAATCAGCCATACCTTGCCATTCACGCTGCATCACTTAGTGGTGCAATGTATGAATATATCACGTTTTGATAACAAAATCATTTAATGTCAATTTTGTGAAACAAACCTACAAAAAACATTTAATGCTTTACAACCATTTTCCTTTATTTTGTATTCTTAATATATTCCAACTTACTTTATTAGTTTTGCTTTACACAATCATGATAAAACACAAAAGTGCCTTTATTTGAAACCCAAGAAAATGGATATATCGCATTTTGCCCTGGACCCTGAAACCCATCACTTCTAGTCACTCTAATGACCCTGAAACCCGTCACCTTTTAGTCACTCTAATGATCAGTGGGTGAACTTCGAAAGGTAGAACGTACCACCAAAGTTAGCAGCCATTTCAACGTCCTGTTCTGTGACTGCTCCGACCCCGTACTGGAGGATGTGAAGCAGACACTGCTCTGACGTGTACGAGTCCAACGTGTCAAGGATGGCTTCTACACTGCCGTCCACGTCACCTGTACAGAAGACACAGTATGTCTTAGGTAACACCGACCCATGAAGCAACCAGTCAACGGCAACTCGTATCACCCTTACAGTACTTCATTCTTAAGCTGATTATTTAATACTTGCTGTCGTTAACAGTGACATTGCATGAAACCGAGAGTAATTTCCTGGTAGCAATCGCTTCCTAATAAATCGAACATAACACCACTGTGGCGCCCTCTGGAAAATGTCTCACAATTCAGTGTGTCCATTGAATATAGAAAAGAAGCAAATAACAAGGAAGTGAATGGACAAAAAAGAGGCGAGCAGACTTTGGCACTTTGCAGGAGAGGCACTTACAATGATGCAAAGGTGGCGTATTAATGGCATGGAAAGGGTTAACAAAGAGAGTGAATACACACAAAGGTGGCGTATTAGTGGCATGGAAAGGGTTAACAAAGAGAATGAATACACACAAAGGTGGCGTATTAGTGGCATGGAAAGGGTTAACAAAGAGAGTGAATACACACAAAGGTGGCGTATTAGTGGCATGGAAAGGGTTAACAAAGAGAGTGAATACACACAAAGGTGGCGTACTAGTGGCATGGAAAGGGTTAACAAAAGAGAGTGAATACACACAAAGGTGGCGTATTGATGGCATGGAAAGGGTTAACAAAGAGAGTGAGTACACACAGAGGAAAAGAGGAAGACCGCGACCGAGATGGGAGGACTGTATAAAAGAGAGATCTGGTGGTATTGAGAGGGGATAATAAGAGCAGGAGGAAGGGGAAATGGGTTGTGGAGGTGACAGTGAAGTAGGATCAGTGATGGACGAGGAAAGGAAACACAACTTGAGGACCAGCACTCACCAGAATTATTATTAACAAATCCAGAAGACTATTATACCTGTAGATTATTTCATGATGTAGTCAAGTACTAGTGACATTCCAGTAGAATCATGAGTTCCTTCATGTGTATGATGTCATCATTTTATCAGAAATAAAATGATATACTTATATACACCAAATCTAGTTAAAACTATTCAAGGCGCTTTAGACATAAAATATTAAATAAAGTAACTAACTAAACATAAAACTAAAAGGCATCTTTAACTTATCATTTTGTTGAACACTAACAAAACACCGTTAGTACTGATTTCGTTTGCATATGCTGAGTAAGAATTCTAGCAAACTATTCCGAAGAATGTTGAGTAATCTGAGGACCCATGAATAAAGAGGACAGCCACACGCAGATTACCTTTGATGACAATCTCCAGCTTCGGTCCCAAGTGACCTTCACTGATTTCTTTGACGCGATCCTTCCTGTAGATGGAGCTGCGGCGGTACCCCTTGTTGAGTCGTATCTCCCTGCGCCGCTGGTAGTCCTCGCGGTGCATGTCAGCGCGCTCCTGCACCACGCGGTGCACCTCCAACTGGTGCTCTTCCTTCTTCTGTCTATCGCGCCACTCCACCACTTCCTTGGCCCGCCGCTGAAGCCAACACATCATTACATCACATAAAGCCAACACATCATTACATCACCTAAAGTCAACACATCATTACATCACCTAAAGCCAACACATCATTACATCATTACATCACCTAAAGCCAACACATCATTACATCACCTAAAGCCAACACATCATTACATCACATAAAGCCAACACATCATTACATCACCTAAAGCCAACACATCATTACATCATTACATCACCTAAAGCCAACACATCATTACATCACCTAAAGCCAACACATCATTACATCACATAAAGCCAACACATCATTACATCACCTAAAGCCAACACATCATTACATCACCTAAAGGCAACACATCATTACATCACCTAAAGCCAACACGTCATTACATCATTACATCACCTAAAGGCAACACATCATTACATCACCTAAAGCCAACACATCATTACATCATTACATCATTACATCACCTAAAGGCAACACATCATTACATCACCCAAAGCCAACACATTACATCACGTAAAGCCATTACATCACCTAAAGCCAACACATCATTACATCATTACATCACCTAAAGCCAACACATCATTACATCACCTAAAGCCAACACATCATTACATCACATAATGCTAACACATCATTACATCACCTAAAGCCAACACATCAGTACATCACCTAAAGCCAACATATCATTACATCACCTAAAGCCAACACATCATTACATCACCTAAAACCAACACATAATTACATCATTACATCACCTAAAGGCAACACATCATTACATCACCTAAAGCCAACACATCATTACATCACCTAAAGCCAACACATCATCACATTACCTAAAGCCAACACATCATTACATTACCTAAAGCCAACACATCATTACATCACGTAAAGCCAACACATCGGTACATCACCTAAAGCCAACACATCATTACATTACCTAAAGGCAACACATCATTACATCACCTAAAGCCAACACATCATTACATCATTACATCACCTAAAGGCAACACATCATTACATCACCCAAAGCCAACACATTACATCACGTAAAGCCATTACATCACCTAAAGCCAACACATCATTACATCACATAATGCTAACACATCATTACATCACCTAAAGCCAACACATCAGTACATCACCTAAAGCCAACATATCATTACATCACCTAAAGCCAACACATCATTACATCATTACATCACCTAAAGGCAACACATCATTACATCACCTAAAACCAACACATAATTACATCATTACATCACCTAAAGGCAACACATCATTACATCACCTAAAGCCAACACATCATCACATTACCTAAAGCCAACACATCATTACATTACCTAAAGGCAACACATCATTACATCACCTAAAGCCAACACATCATTACATCACCTAAAGGAAACACATCATTACATCACCTAAATCCAACACATAATTACATTACCTAAAGCCAACACATCATTACATCACCTAAAGCCAACACATCATTACATCATCTAAAGCCAACACATCATTACATCATGTAAAGCCAACACATCATTACATCACCTAAAGCCAACACATCATTACATTACCTAAAGCCAACACATCATTACATCAACTAAAGGCAACACATCATTACATCACCTAAAGCCAACACATCATTGCATCACCTAAAGGCAACACATCATTACATCACCTAAAGCCAACACATCATTATATCACCTAAAGGAAACACATCATTACATCAACTAAAGCCAACACATCATTACATTACCTAAAGCCAACACATCATTACATCAACTAAAGCCAACACATCATTACATCACGTAAAGCCAACACATCAGTACATCAGCTAAAGGCAACACATCATTACATCACCTAAAGCCAACACATCATTACATCACCTAAAGCCAACACATCAATACATCACCTAAAGGCAACACATAATTACATCACCTAAAGCCAACACATCATTACATCACCTAAAGGCAGCACATCATTACATCAACTGAAGGCAATACATCATTACATCACCTAAAGCCAACACATCATTACATCAACTGAAGGCAATACATCATTACATCACCTAAAGCCAACACATCATTACATCAACTGAAGGCAACACATCATTACATCAACTGAAGGCAATACATCATTACATCAACTGAAGGCAACACATCATTACATCACCTAAAGCCAACACATCATTACATCAACTGAAGGCAACACATCATTACATCAACTGAAGGCAATACATCATTACATCAACTGAAGGCAACACCGGCTAACAAATTTATGATAACTGACAATAATTATTATGTTTTCAGCATATTTCATTGCAAAGTACTTAGCAGAACATCAGTTTTCAAGATTCAATAACTTTAATGTCCGTTTAAAACATTGCATTAACAACGGAAATTTTCCTTTAAGATATACACAGAAATGCCAGTAATAAAATTGGTACAAACACAAAATTGAAAACACATTATGGTCAGCACTAAAATTGGTAAAACACATTGTAATTAGCACTAACAATTTGTGTAAAAAATAATAAATTAAATGAATAAATAAAACACTCATACCACAACATTTACAACGTTTTCTGACACTTGTCATTACTGTATTTTTCAAGATTTTGTGCTTTAAGTTTATTATTTTTTACATCTGACTGTACAATATCTTTTATTGTATTACGGTAGCAAACAAACTTAATAAAGCCAAAAACTCAACAGTTAACTTTATATAAATAAGATATTTTCCATAGAAACATAGCTACACCGCCTTTAAAACATCTCCCCGTGGTCTATTGTTACCTCTGATTCGACCTCTTGAATAGGTTCGCCAGCAGAGGGCAGCATGCGCCACCCAATCAGCTCTATAGGTGTTCCGGGTGTGGCTTGAAGCACAGGTTGACCGTTGTCATCAAACATCCCCCGAACCTGACGAAACACGCAGAATCTCCAACCATTAACCATTTCAGTACTACTGCCCTGATCAGGTGTGACCACTGAATAGTGCATTCCCAGTGAATATGCAAGACAATGGACTTCCTCACTTCAAGTCAAGATTTGAGCAACAAAACAAAACAAATAATTTTTGGAAAGTATGATAATCAGCGAGTAAAATGAGCCATATCATTTTACATTCCGTCATCATGGTAATCAGCAATCCAAGATGGGCCGGCAAAATGTCAACGTTTTTGCTAAGTTCGTTAAGTTCGCCAACATCGTCATTGTGTTGATCGTCAACATCTGACATAGATTCTTCACTGAAACTATCAAATAATCTGTCCAAAACATACGGTGGTAAATCGCTAGTTGAAGTAATGCCGTCCGCCATTGTGGCCACCGCAGATTTTGATAATCCACCATTAAAAACCACAAAAATCTCTGTAAACTATTATTGAGCGATAATCCACGATGACCATTGCTGAATAGCTAATTTATTCGCCATGACAACCCTACACAAGTGGCTCCACTTAGTGGATAATTATGAGTAAAAACAATTTGAATAGTGGACATTGTCAATGCCACCACACCGGCCTGTCGTACTGAAGGTTGCACTCCGTGCGGCCGGTGTAGCGGCCTGTCGTACTGAAATGGCTATTAGTGTATGCCAATGAGTAGATTAGTATGTTTTTACACATTACTGTAATGCCATTTCTTGTGCAATTAATGTACAACAATTTTGAGTATTAAATTTAAATTAGAGAATCAGACAGCGGCATGTCCATGACACTAATTAGAACACAAATTGTCAAAACATTGTTACTTCAGTAAAGAATACACTGTACCAACAATATTGTATTGGCCAATAAACAGCAACTTGGACGATCTGATATTTAAATAATTTTAAAGCCGACCGAGCCCGCACTGGCAAAGATACGTGCTTGCTTGCACATGACAAAACTATCGTGGGAATTTGTTAGGTGTCTAGTTGCTCATTTTTTCAAATCATGTCAAACACTTATGAAAATTGGTATGCATATCTATTTGTATATAAGCCCTGCAAAAATACTGCTGGCATCTGCTGTATTCGCCGTCTATCAAGTAGAAACAAACTAATCTGGGTATCGCCTGTCTGAGTAAATCATGGGTGGTCTGATGTACCTTCGCCCATGATGTTCCTGCCACTAGACACGCCCCTTTCTTGAGGGTCCCTCGCTGCACGAGAACAGTCGCCAACTTCCTGAAGACAACAACCAGTAAACTGTGTAGGTGTATACACATTCACACAAACACTACATGTTCACAGTTTGTGTCTAATTTATGACCAAACTTACCCTGGCCATAATTTAGAATTATTTGCCTATCAAAATGTTCTGAAGCCACGTAATCAACTGCTGGAGTATTGGGTAACAGGGCCACCATTTAAAACTGTTTGTTTATTTTTTGATAATCTCATGGTATACTATAAAGACTTACTAATTTTTAAGGCAACTATAGTGTCTAAATCAAATCGTGACATTTATAATGCGCCGTTCCAACAATCTTTGCTCACGGCACCGTACAGAATGTTTGGGAAAACAGATAGGTCTTAAGGTTTGATATAAAATCAGTGTTTGTCATTGTTGGTGCAGTCAGCTTTTGCAAGTTCCATAGTGTCGGGGCTGCCAAGCAAAATGATCTGTCACCCCAGCGACGCGATGCACGTGGTACACATAAATGATTGTGTTCACTGGAGTGCAACAATCGAGTTGGCTGACGTCTGTTCAAACATTTGGTGATATACTGTGGTGTATATGTTCCTTTCAGTATTTTTCTTGACCTCTCTAAGGCCTTCGATACAATTGATCACTCGATACTATTAACTAAACTAAGATATTATGGATTACAGGGTCCTACCCTGAATCTATTTAATAGCTACTTAAGCAATAGAAGACAATACACCGAATTTCAAAATGAAAGTTCTGATATTCTACCTATCACAATTGGTGTACCACAAGGATCTATTCTTGGTCCCCTATTATTCATAATATACATTAATGATTTCCCTAAAGCTAGCAAAATGTTTAACTTTATTATGTATGCCGACGATACCACCTTATTTAGCACCATCAATCATTTTCAAGGTAACTCCCCAAATAGAAATATAGAATCGGCAATAAACGATGAACTCCTTAAAATAATTGAATGGTTAAACATTAATAAATTATCATTAAACAGAAACAAATCCAAATATATGATTTTTCACATGCAAAATAAAGCTGTCGATAACTTTACGCTCAATATAAATGGTACAAACATTGAAAGAGTAGATGAATTTAATTTTTTAGGACTTACTTTAGATACAAATTTAAATTGGAATAAACACATTGAAAAAGTATCAAACAAGTGTTCCAAAACAGTCGGCATCTTAAACAGACTAAAATATGTCTTTCCCCTAGAAATTAAAATTATCTTATATAATACGTTATTTTTATCACATATCAACTATTGCATTATGGTGTGGGGATACCAAGGTAGTCGAATGTTGAAAATACAAAAGAAAGCTATGAGAATTTTATCTATAAGTAAATATAATTCACACTCTGAGCCACTTTTCAAAAAATTGAATATCTTAAAAATTGATGACATGTTAAAATTACATGAACTTAAGTTTTATTATAAATATGTACATCATGACCTCCCTGCTTACCTATTAAATTGGAAAATAATTACAAATGCTTACGTACACAATTACAACACAAGGAAAAAAACAGAGTTACACCCTTTCAGAACAAAACATGAATTTGCCAAAAGATGTCTTAGATATAGTTTGCCACATGTCATTAACAATACCTCAAAGTTAGTCACAGAGAAGATTGGAACACATAGCTTCAGAAGTTTTGGTAATTATGCAAAAAACAATTTATTAGAAAAATACGTAGATACGTGTACAAAATTAAACTGCTATACATGCTATCAAAGTGTATTAATGCATGTGATATGTATGGATATGTATTGTATATATATAAATCAGCATATGGATATTGTATTTGTGCATATACACATACATATCAAGTATATTGAAGTGTACTATTGACAACTAGTATTTGTTTATTTTAACATACCTTTAATACTCCAGTACATGCATATATGTAATCAAGTAATCTCGGTTTCTTTTCTTTTCCTGCACTTTTACTTTTACATTTACATTTGCACTTCCTTCGGTAAAATTGAATTGAAACATATTATTTACTGTGGCTCCTATGAGAGCGACTGTTATTGTCTTAATACTGTTATTGTCTTAATAGGAGTCACAGACCCCATCTAATTTGAAATTACACTGCATTTGTATATATATGCCTGTTCATGTTACGTTAATTTCATATTATACACATATTGTAACTGGGGTCTAAATAAAACTTTCTTGTTCTTGTTCAGTGCTCGGTGCGTGAGTAGTAGTATCTTATACTCTATTCTAACTGTTATCGGCAGCCAGTGCACCCTGATCAATAGACAGAACTTCCTGGCGCCGTCGACAAGGCGGGCCGCCCAGTTTTGTACTCTCTGCAGCCGTTCTAGTTGGTTCACAGGCAGTCAGTGGAGTAATGCATTGCCAACGTCAAGTCTGCTGGTAACAAACACACGTGTGACTTGTTCTGTCACTGCAGGTGTTAGATAACGTCTTATTCTTGCAATATTGCGGAGATGGAAAATTACAGACCTACAGACAGCAGTCACGCGCATCTCCATCTTCATCTCGGCATCAAACAGTACTCCAACATTTCGTACATTCTTAATTACGGTGACCAAACAGTCACCAATGCGTAGTGTGTGCAGCTCAATTTTTGGAGCTGTTGCACAGAGCCGAACACGATGACTTCTGTCTTTGAGTCAGTCAACTTTAAAAAGTTTGTCATCATCCACGTCCTGATCTCCGCTACACATTCTTCAATACGCACAACAGCAGCAGCAGTGTCCTCTCGATGCATAGAAATGACACATCTCGCGTATAATCTTACCAACTGGTGCCACATAGATGGAGAACAGCTGAGGACCCAGAACAGAGCCTTGTGGCCATAATTTTATAATTATTTCCGTTTAACCAATATCTGACATAAAAAATGCCCAAAAATAGGTACTTATATCCTAATATTAAATTTGTGCGGCCATGGAATGCTTCCCTTTTCTGTAAGCACTTCTCTTTGTGACTGCAGCACGAGGCTCGAGGTGTCAGATCCTCATCTACCGCCACCATGTCATGAAAACTGGCAGATCCACCACTCTTTGTGCAATACAACTTGATACTGTTGCACATTTGTGAGAGATATGTGTGATATATGTACAGTGTTGATTCTCTTGAACAGGGTACATGCTACTACTACTTTTGGTGTTACGGATAACAATTTAGATTACCATAGTGTCTACGTATTTGGACACTGTATTTTTTTGGACCCCCTAAAAATGTGCAAAAAGTCGTGATTTTTTTGTACTGTATGTTTTCGGTCAACTGTGAGAGATTCGGTGATTGTAGCAGGGCAAAAAAGGGCTATGTTTTTTGACAGCTGATAATATAATTATTTTTAGGTGTCCAAAAATTACATAGTCATTATGGTAGACAAGTTGAGAATAACATAGCCACGTAGGACCACAACACCTACCCTCGCCCCGGATCATGCTTCGACTCGATGACAGTCCCCTCGACAAACCCAGTCGGGTCTGCCTTCACCTCCAACATCTCTGAGAGGGTAACAATGGCCTCCTCCAGCAGTTCTACGTTCTCTCCCTGGCAACAGACACACGTCAGTTCTACGTTCTCTCCCTGGCAACAGACACACGTCAGTTCTACGTTCTCTCCCTGGCAACAGACACACGTCAGTTCTACGTTCTCTCCCTGGCAACAGACACACGTCAGTTCTACGTTCTCTCCCTGGCAACAGACACACGTCAGTTCTACGTTCTCTCCCTGGCAACAGACACACGTCAGTTCTACGTTCTCTCCCTGGCAACAGACACACGTCAGTTCTACGTTCTCTCCCTGGCAACAGACACACGTCAGTTCTACGTTCTCTCCCTGGCAACAGACACACGTCAGTTCTACGTTCTCGCCCTGGCAACAGACACACGTCAGTTCTACGTTCTCTCCCTGGCAACAGACACACGTCAGTTCTACGTTCTCTCCCTGGCAACAGACACACGTCAGTTCTACGTTCTCTCCCTGGCAACAGACACACGTCAGTTCTACGTTCTCTCCCTGGCAACAGACACACGTCAATTAAAGGGAGTGTCCGTTTGTTTTTAAATCATGTATGCTCATTGAACGCTTATTAAACTGGTACGGCATATCTGCACACCTCTAAGCTGGTTTTCTTCATATCTAACTGATAGATACCAAACTATAAATATTGGGAACTGCTTTTCAGCTGCACTGCCGGCTTTATTTGGTGTTCCCCAGGGTTCTGTTCTTGGGCCATTGCTTTTTACTCTTTACACCACGCCACTAAGCTCTGTTATACAAAGACATAACTTGGATCATCATCTTTATGCTGATGATACTCAGATCTACATTTCATTGGCTACCCCAGATACAAATCGCTCCCTTAACCAACTTTGTGATTGCCTTCAAGATATCTTCCACTGAATGATTGACAGCAAGTTGAAATTAAATGCAAATAAAACTGAATTGATCATTATTGGTACTCCAATGCAGCGTAGTAAACTGGATGGTTTTTCCCTAAGCATATTTTGAATCAGTAAATCACGCCAGCAACCTCGGTGCGGAATCTAGGAGTGATCTTTGATAGTAACTTCAATTTCCGACAACACATATCTTAAACATGTCGCTGCTGTTTTTATCATATTCGTGATCTTCGCCGTATTCGTCGGTATATGTCATTTTCTGTTGCTAAGACTATTGCAACAGCGCTTGTTAGCAGCAGACTTGACTATTGCAATTCCCTCCTTTATAATATCGTTAGCAAGGATATCACAAAACTTCAGCGTGTCCAAAATTGTCTAGCAAGAGTAGTTACAAGATCTCCTAGTTTTTCTCGCTCTGTACCACTTTTGAAGTTTTTGCTTTGGCTTCCTGTACGATATCGTATAATATTTAAGATCTATACCATTACATACCAGGCACTGTCCAATAAGCAACCATCTTATTTGCATTCACTGCTTACTACTGTAAGAAAACCTATCCAGCTTCGAATATCTAGTTCTGACCTACTTTTTGTTCCTAGAGTCAACACTAACATTGGATCTAGGGCTTTTTCTGTTGCTGCACCAACTCTTTGGAATATGCTCCATCTTAGTGTTAGATCAGTTGAAAATATTTAAAAATTATGTCGTCATTTAAAAACTTATCTTTACAACCTTGCTTATCCACCATAGCGCCCTAGCGCCTTGACCCATCTGTTGACAACTGGAATACTGCTTAGATTTTGAGATTGACCAATCCTGTTGTTTTGATGCACCTCTGAGCTTGGTTTCCATGGATTTAGGTGCAATAGAAGTTATGTTATTATTATTATAATCTACGCCTAATGTACTAACTGTCCAGATTTGTTTTAATTTTTTAGTAAACCATCTTGTAATTTGTTTCAGGAGGATGAGACAGTATGTTTGCATCATAAGATGCCACTTTCAAAGGCGTGGCCTCAGGTTCGACTTAGAATTAGATGGATATGTGTATCACATGGTACGTCATCATGCCCTCATTGGGTCACAACCTTCCACGGATTTATCCAAGCTCTTTGTTCGGGGATTTGAGATTTGTTTAAAGACTGAACTGTTGAATTCAAAAGTTGTTCCTGCTTCATTAAAACTTGATTTTACAATACAAAATGAACAGACAACCTCTAAGGTACTTCCCCCTCCTCCCTCCCTTCTATTTATACCTACACTTCTACCTATACAAACCTTGAGTGCAGAGATGGGGATGGCTTGTATATCGCCTCCAAAGTCCTCCAACTGAATGCCGTGCTGAAGTAGTGAATTCTTCACAAAGTCCTGGGGACATACCATACAACTCGTTTTTTAGTAAGATTTGAGCTTGTTATTGGGTCCAATATCACACATTAGATGGTAGACATACACAGTATATAGTTTATGTGATACAATATGAATTTATGATATAAAAAGACGAGACTCTGAATCTTAAAGACTGCTTACATTTAATGTACCTGGTTGCTATTTTTGTCATATTATTTTAAGAATAAGTATGCATTTTGGTTATTATAGAATACAACACAAGTACAACTTTAATACACTGGTAGGTCCTTGTGAAGACAAATGTTCTACCTACCACATTTTGGTTGTTATAGAATACAACACAAGTACAACTTTAATATACTGGTAGGTTCTTGTGAAGACAAATGTTCTACCCACCACATTTTGGTTGTTATAGAATACAACACAAGTACAACGTTAATACACGGGTAGGTCCTTGTGAAGACAAATGTTCTACCCATCACATTTTGGTTGTTATAGAATACAACACAAGTACAACTTTAATACACTGGTAGGTTATTGTGAAGACAAATGTTCTACCCATCACATTTTGGTTGTTATAGAATACAACACAAGTACAACTTTAATACACTGGTAAGTCCTTGTGAAGACAAATGTTCTACCTACCACATTTTGGTTGTTATAGAATACAACACAAGTACAACTTTAATACACTGGTAGGTTCTTGTGAAGACAAATGTTCTACCCACCACATTTTGGTTGTTATAGAATACAACACAAGTACAACTTTAATACACTGGTAGGTCCTTGTGAAGACAAATGTTCTACCCACCACAATTTGGTTGTTATAGAATACAACACAAGTACAACTTTACGACACTGGTAGGTCCTTGTGAAGACAAATGTTCTACCCATCACATTTTGGTTGTTATAGAATACAACACAAGTACAACTTTACTACACTGGTAGGTCCTTGTGAAGACAAATGTTCTACCCATCACATTTTGGTTGTTATAGAATACAACACAAGTACAACTTTACTACACTGGTAGGTCCTTGTGAAGACAAATGTTCTACCCATCACATTTTGGTTGTTATAGAATACAACACAAGTACAACTTTAATACACTGGTAGGTCCTTGTGAAGACAAATGTTCTACCCATCACATTTTGGTTGTTATAGAATACAACACAAGTACAACTTTACTACACTGGTAGGTCCTTGTGAAGACAAATGTTCTACCCATCACATTTTGGTTGTTATAGAATACAACACAAGTACAACTTTACTACACTGGTAGGTCCTTGTGAAGACAAATGTTCTACCCATCACATTTTGGTTGTTATAGAATACAACACAAGTACAACTTTACGACACTGGTAGGTTCTTGTGAAGACAAATGTTCTACCTACCACATTTTGGTTGTTATAGAATACAACACAAGTACAACTTTACTATACTGGTAGGTCCTTGTGAAGACAAATGTTCTACCCATCGCATTTTGGTTGTTATAGAATACAACATAAGTACAACTTTACTACACTGGTAGGTCCTTGTGAAGACAAATGTTCTACCTACCACATTTTGGTTGTTATAGAATACAACACAAGTACAACTTTAATACACTGGTAAGTCCTTGTGAAGACAAATGTTCTACCCACATTTTGGATAGAATACAACAAGTACAACTTTACACTGGTAGGTTCTTGTGAAGACAAATGTTCTACCCATCACATTTTGGTTGTTATAGAATACAACATAAGTACAACTTTACGACACTGGTAGGTTCTTGTGAAGACAAATGTTCTACCCATCACATTTTGGTTGTTATAGAATACAACACAAGTACAACTTTACTACACTGGTAGGTCCTTGTGAAGACAAATGTTCTACCCATCACATTTTGGTTGTTATAGAATACAACACAAGTACAACTTTACACTGGTAGGTTCTTGTGAAGACAAATGTTCTACCACCACATTTTGGTTGTTATAGAATACAACACAAGTACAACTTTACACTGGTAGGTCCTTGTGAAGACAAATGTTCTACCCATCACATTTTGGTTGTTATAGAATACAACACAAGTACAACTTTATACACTGGTAGGTCCTTGTGAAGACAAATGTTCTACCACCACATTTTGGTTGTTATAGAATACAACACAAGTACAACTTTAATACACTGGTAGGTCCTTGTGAAGACAAATGGCATTTTGGTAGAATACAACATAAGTACAACTTTACGACACTGGTAGGTTCTTGTGAAGACAAATGTTCTACCCATCACATTTTGGTTGTAGGTACAACTTTACACCTTGTGAAGACAAAGTTCTACCCATCACTTTACAACTTTACACTGGTAGGTTCTTGTGAAGACAAATGTTCTACCCATCACATTTTGGTTGTTATAGAATACAACATAAGTACAACTTTACGACACTACTTGTGAAGACAAATGTTCTACCCCACATTTTGGTTGTTATAGAATACAACACAAGTACAACTTTAATACACTGGTAGGTCCTTGTGAAGACAAATGTTCTACCCACCACATTTTGGTTGTTATAGAATACAACACAAGTACAACTTTAATACACTGGTAGGTCCTTGTGAAGACAAATGTTCTACCCACCACATTTTGGTTGTTATAGAATACAACACAAGTACAACTTTAATACACTGGTAGGTCCTTGTGAAGACAAATGTTCTACCCACCACATTTTGGTTGTTATAGAATACAACACAAGTACAACTTTAATACACTGGTAGGTCCTTGTGAAGACAAATGTTCTACCCATCGCATTTTGGTTGTTATAGAATACAACATAAGTACAACTTTACGACACTGGTAGGTTCTTGTGAAGACAAATGTTCTACCCATCACATTTTGGTTGTTATAGAATACAACACAAGTACAACTTTAATACACTGGTAAGTCCTTGTGAAGACAAATGTTCTACCCACCACATGTTGGTTGTTATAGAATACAACACAAGTACAACTTTACGACACTGGTAGGTTCTTGTGAAGACAAATGTTCTACCCACCACATGTTGGTTGTTATAGAATACAACACAAGTACAACTTTACTACACTGGTAGGTCCTTGTGAAGACAAATGTTCTACCCACCACATGTTGGTTGTTATAGAATACAACACAAGTACAACTTTAATACACTGGTAGGTCCTTGTGAAGACAAATGTTCTACCCACCACATGTTGGTTGTTATAGAATACAACACAAGTACAACTTTAATACACTGGTAAGTCCTTGTGAAGACAAATGTTCTACCCACCACATGTTGGTTGTTATAGAATACAACACAAGTACAACTTTACTACACTGGTAGGTCCTTGTGAAGACAAATGTTCTACCCACCACATGTTGGTTGTTATAGAATACAACACAAGTACAACTTTAATACACTGGTAGGTCCTTGTGAAGACAAATGTTCTACCTACCACATTTTGGTTGTTATAGAATACAACACAAGTACAACTTTACTACACTAGTAGGTCCTTGTGAAGACAAATGTTCTACCTACCACATTTTCTGGAGCTTTGTCAACTTTGTTGAGAGCGACAATGATAGACACTGCAAGAAGAGCAACATAAAATACTCAATTGTAGCGCTTCAATCCACCAGCAAAGTCACTTAATTGGTAAACATTTCAACCTTAAAGGGAAACGAAAGGCTTCTTTTTAGGCTGATGCATGTAAACGATAATAGAAACTATTTGCAACTGCAGAATATCATGCCAGTAGTTCACTAAATAAACCTTGTTAAATAAACAAAATTTAAAGTGCATGCAAAACAGCATTGTGGTAGAAAGCTTAATGTCACCGAGTCAAATGTTCCCTGTTCACTGATTGATGAACTGGAAACACTAGTCTAGTTTGTGCCTTTGTGGTGATCGGTAACCCATACATTTTGTCATCCAAATGCATCATAGCCAAGCCAATGCAAAAAAAGCTTCAGGAGTTTGTCCAAATACAGTGGCCATCGGGTGCCGAGGTTTCAACACAATACAGCTGTATACCCATGTGAGAAGACATTCTGAGTAAACCACAGGTGTGCTATTGTTGGTAGTAGTTGCAAATGGCAATACGTCCACACAACTGCCTTTTTGTTTCCCATTAAATAGCAGTGTCTGTGCACATATAATAAACACAGGTAACTATGAGAGGTGTCATTGAAAAATAAGTTAAACATCATGAAAATAATGTCATGAATAACAATAAAAGAGTCATAACCCCACATGTTATTTACTTATGATAGCTGAATTGCCGAATGTTATTTTTAGTATCATTCACCCTGCTAAAGAATCTTGCCAAGTGGTCACACATAACGTCCAGCAATATTTTGTTTGGAGGTACAAATCAGTGTCAATATTTTTGAAGAGAAATAATAATACCAATACTTTCTACATTACATTCCAGTTACAAGATTAGCAAACAAAGTGCTTTCTAATAATTCAAACATCTGAAGGTTAAAATTAATACTTAAATATTCGGTAAAAAGAGCTCATGCATAACATATTTAGTGTTAAAATATATTTTAAAACAATAAATAAATAAAACCAATACTGTCAAATATAAAGTACTGTCATTTATATCTGGAAAATAAATTTCTGCATCAAGGCAGGTAATGGCTGTGAAACCAGTTAGTTTTCAGTGTTCTGCAAAACGTTGTTAATGAGATCAAGTCCTAGAAATTTGTGTCTACACAAAACATAGTAATTTTTGCCATAATCTGCTGAAGGCATTGCATAATATCTTGGGTTAGGTAATACAGTTTTGAGCACTCTAGCAGGTGAGTAGTTGCTAGACTGATTGTTTCACGCACCTTCAGCCTCCTGGGCATGCCTGATGCACTCGACTGTTTGACCCATGACCCCGTCGTCAACGGCAACTACCAGCACTATGATGTCGGTGACATGTGCGCCACGTGCACGCATGGCCGAGAATGCAGCATGACCAGGCGTGTCGAGGAACGTGATAGTCTCTCCAGACGCAAGTTGAACTGGACACACATCGACATTGATAATATCGCTGGTATATAATATATATATATAATTAATTCTTTTTGGTAAATAATTAATTCTTTTTCTTCAGATTTTATGTCAGTAACCTACTATACATATCCCCTAAAGTTTTGTTGGTTTGTCTAGTGCAATTTCATATAAAATCAATTATAAATGTTCTTGACACAGTCCGATGTTGAAGACATGTAGTGCTTATAAATGTTATGACTCCTTTATTTAGTGCACATAAATGTCAGATCTGTGAGTGAAATGGTGCTAGATCTGCTGCACCGTATTGCACTTACTTAATGAAAGAGTTATATTTCAATTGTGCTGATAAGAAATCAACATTTTCCATTACGACTACAGTGGAACCCCGGTATTATGATCACCCACGGGACTGGGCAAAAGTGACCTTAGTAGCAAGGTGACCTTAATACTGAATATGTCGACGGAAGCATCACGGAAATTGGGAACATTGCTACATGCATGCCATTTTAGCAGCAACAAATATTAAGCAATTAATTATATATTGTCATGTGTGTGATGTATCGTGTGTTTTATTAAAGGATACAGTTACTTATCTGATGAACTGGTCAGCAGGAACTTTGTTTACAATTAAGATTTAGATAGGCATGGCCACGCCCACACCACACAACATTTGCGCATTGATGCTACTGGTAGCGTGTTTTTTTGTTATAAATCATTCTTGGGAAAATATATTGTTTGCTGACATGAATCTTCTTTTGTTGATTATGATAGAGCGTTGTCGTGAATGCCAATAGAGTTACAAAATTTGAAGTTATATATTATCCACCAGAGGCGCCAGGGGATATTTTGGGAAGCCTATTATCACCCAGTCACGCCAGTAAAATAACACGATAATGTAGATTTATCAGCAATTTACAAAAACACATTTTATCATTCAAAATCAAGTCACCTATGCTACTCTAAACATACCTATTCGGTTGTTAAACAATCACACAGCAGACGCCTGACAGACAGTGCCATGTTGTCAGCATCGAAGACGGTGCCATTAGCATTGCTTCCGCACTGCTGCTTTTGTCTGTAAAATCTGCTCAGCCACTAAGAATTTGACTTCCAAGTGCTACATAGAGGCTAAAGATAACATAGAGGCTAAAGATAACATAGAGGCTAAAGATAACATAGAGGCTAAAGATAATGGGGTCCAACATCTTTACATTGCTTTCAATATGTCAGTTGTCGAGTAAACATCCACTCGCCAAATTCATGGTTTTGTGTTGTCAGCGTCACCTTTGGTGGGCAGGAGCCCGGCCGCTGGTCAGCCGCATCACCGCCAATCTTGGCCTCCCAGCTGTGACTGACCGTAAGTGCGGGGGTGATTTGCGGGCAATCTCGTCGTTTTGCACTGGGTTACTGACCGTGTTCCTGAATAGCGAGATGACCGGATTAGTGGGACTAACGTCCTGTCTTTTACTGTCAAAATCATTTGGGACTGTCCCGCGGTGACCTTAATGGCAGGTGACCAGATTACAGGGGTGACCGTAAACCGAGGTTCCACTGTACTATGTTCACTCCAACATTAACCAAAAATTATCTTCATAGTTGCACACGGTACACTATAAGAACACAACAATCAAAATTCCATTCATGTAGCTTCATTATTTCTAGAGATATTTCTATACGGTTTTGGCAAACAGGGTTAATCAGCTGTCAAAGACTGCATAATGGAATTGATTACTTGATAGAAGCACACTTCATCCATGAATATAAGTTATTTAGAGGTATGTAGTTGTTACAAAAGTGACTTTTATTAATAGTAACACAACTACATTTTAAGTATTTTTTAAAAACATCATTTCAGGTAAGGTGTGGGGCCTTAATGATTTTTAAAATGACCAAATACTACAATATCTTTACAACTGTAAACAAATGAGACAAATGAAGACAAGGGGCAGGTACTGGAGTGTACCTGAGAAAGCGCCTATGTGTTGAGTAATGCCACCAAATTCTTTGTCCACAACATTTGACTTTCTCAACATGTCCAGTAGTGTGGTCTTGCCATGGTCCACGTGACCCATCACAGTGACCACTGGTGGACACCTGACCAGGTCCTCAGGCTCAGGTGGGGGGCTGTAAAAAAGGTATGTTCTTATAGCACAGTATCCAGTCTTTGGGACTGCTCAAAGCGCTTTACACTTTACTCCCTGGCAGACCTGTTCAATCGAACACCATCTCGACTTCTCCAACCAAACTGCAATTAACGCGAGCAGATTATTCATACACATATATCCACCAATCTCTATAGCTAGGTACTCAATCATACAGATGAGTGAACTGGTGCAATGTAGAGTGAACGAACTTGCCCAAGTTTTGACATGGTAGCACAGGATTCAAACTTGGGTTCTCTCGGTTCGAGTCCTATGCTATAGTCACTATGCTCCACAGTGTAACAATGTCCACATAACACAATGTGATGTCACAATGTCCATGTAACACAACCTGATGTAACAATATCCATGTAACACAACCTGATGTAACAATATCCATGTAACACAACCTCATGTAACAATGTCCATGTAACACAACCTGATGTAACAATATCCATGTAACACAACCTGATGTAACAATGTCCATGTAACACAACCTGATGTAACAATGTCCATGTAACACAACCTGATGTAACAATGTCCATGTAACACAACATCATGTAACAATGTCCACGTAACACAACCTGATGTCACAATGTCCATGTAACACAACCTGATGTAACAATGTCCATGTAACACAACCTGATGTAACAATATCCATGTAACACAACCTCATGTAACAATGTCCACGTAACACAACCTGATGTAACAATATCCATGTAACACAACCTGATGTAACAATGTCCACGTAACACAACTTGATGTATCAATGTCCACGTAACACAACCTGATGTAACAATGTCCACGTAACACAACCTCATGTAACAATGTCCACGTAACACAACCTGATGTCACAATGTCCACGTAACACAACCTGATGTAACAATATCCATGTAACACAACCTCATGTAACAATGTCCACGTAACACAACCTGATGTAACAATATCCATGTAACACAACCTGATGTATCAATGTCCACGTAACACAACTTGATGTATCAATGTCCACGTAACACAACCTGATGTAACAATGTCCACGTAACACAACCTCATGTAACAATGTTCACGTAACACAACCTGATGTCACAATGTCCACGTAACACAACCTGATGTAACAATGCCCACGTAACACAACCTCATGTAACAATGTCCACGTAACACAACCTGATGTAACAATGTCCATGTAACACAACCTGATGTAACAATATCCATGTAACACAACCTCATGTAACAATGTCCACGTAACACAACCTGATGTAACAATATCCATGTAACACAACCTGATGTAACAATGTCCACGTAACACAACCTGATGTCACAATATCCATGTAACACAACCTCATGTAACAATGTCCACGTAACACAACCTGATGTAACAATATCCATGTAACACAACCTGATGTAACAATGTCCACGTAACACAACCTGATGTAACAATATCCATGTAACACAACCTCATGTAACAATGTCCACGTAACACAACCTGATGTAACAATATCCATGTAACACAACCTGATGTAACAATGTCCACGTAACACAACCTGATGTAACAATATCCATGTAACACAACCTGATGTAACAATATCCATGTAACACAACCTGATGTAACAATGCCCACGTAACACAACCTCATGTAACAATGTCCACGTAACACAACCTGATGTAACAATGTCCACATAACACAACCTGATGTCACAATGTCCACGTAACACAACCTGATGTAACAATGTCCATGTAACACAACCTGATGTAACAATATCCATGTAACACAACCTCATGTAACAATGTCCACGTAACACAACCTGATGTAACAATATCCATGTAACACAACCTGATGTAACAATGTCCATGTAACACAACCTGATGTATCAATGTCCACGTAACACAACTTGATGTATCAATGTCCACGTAACACAACCTGATGTAACAATGTCCACGTAACACAACCTCATGTAACAATGTCCACGTAACACAACCTGATGTCACAATGTCCACGTAACACAACCTGATGTAACAATGCCCACGTAACACAACCTCATGTAACAATATCCACGTAACACAACCTGATGTAACAATATCCACGTAACACAACCTGATGTAACAATGTCCACGTAACACAACCTGATGTAACAATGTCCACGTAACACAACCTGATGTAACAATGTCCACGTAACACAACCTGATGTAACAATGTCCACGTAACACAACCTGATGTAACAATGTCCACGTAACACAACCTGATGTAACAATATCCATGTAACACAACCTGATGTAACAATGTCTATGTAACACAACCTGATGTAACAATGTCCATGTAACACAACCTGATGTAACAATATCCATGTAACACAACCTGATGTAACAATGTCCACGTAACACAACCTGATGTAACAATGTCCATGTAACACAACCTGATGTAACAATGTCCATGTAACACAACCCTGATGTAACAATGTCCACGTAACACAACCTCATGTAACAATGTCCACGTAACACAACCTGATGTCACAATGTCCACGTAACACAACCTGATGTAACAATGCCCACGTAACACAACCTCATGTAACAATATCCACGTAACACAACCTGATGTAACAATGTCCACGTAACACAACCTGATGTAACAATGTCCACGTAACACAACCTGATGTAACAATGTCCACGTAACACAACCTGATGTAACAATGTCCACGTAACACAACCTGATGTAACAATGTCCACGTAACACAACCTGATGTAACAATGTCCACGTAACACAACCTGATGTAACAATATCCATGTAACACAACCTGATGTAACAATGTCTATGTAACACAACCTGATGTAACAATGTCCATGTAACACAACCTGATGTAACAATGTCCACGTACCACAACCTGATGTAACAATATCCATGTAACACAACCTGACCTAAGGTTTCCGCCTACTTACCGAGGTTCCAAATCCTTATTTTCCTTTACTACTGCCTTCTTCTTCTCCTTGAAGCGAAAACGCAGTCCACTTTTGGTGATAATATCCTTCACTACGTGGAAGTTGTCAATCACTGTCGAAACACAACACCATTTATGCATCTATAATGTTTGTTTTTGCAATTATTAAAAAGGAGAGGTAAATGATAATTTTGTATACATAATAATACTCATATTAATGCAACTCATGTTGTATTGCATGTTGGGTAAGGGAACGTGTTCATACATAATTTATCAGCCCAGTCTTGAACAGAATAATAATTAAATCTTATATAGCGCCGGTATCCACCGTAGAGGCACTCATGGCGGTGCACAGTATTTAACCATTGATGATTTTAAAGTAGTAATTTTAAGAATTGTAAAATCACTATTCTAAAATATAATAAGAGCAATGTTCTATAAATTATAAAATGAGAATCATTAATTATACATCATAAAATAAATTAAAAATATCGTTATCAATGTAATGCAGACATAATACAACTTTTCTAAAAATCTATATCTAATATACACAATAAATGTTATGATATTATAATATAATAAATACAATAAAATGTTGTACATAAATAGTATAAGATCAGTATTTTCTTATAATTACAGAGGTTTGTAATTATATCTCATTTTGAGATACAAGATAAAAAAAGCTGAGAGTTCATCTGATTAATTGTTGGGTTTTTATCTAATGCTACAAAATTATTATATAAACTATCTATTCTGTATATATTTTACTGTCAATATTGTACCCAAATTATGCATTTGAAAACTTCAATAATGTACCTTCAGGCAAACGTGTGAATATTCGTGTCTTTTCTAGCATAATTTCTCAGCATTTAATGTAAGCATCAAGTTAAAACTTATATACATTTGCACACATTAAGGTGTGCATAGTTGGTGTCATAACAGTCATTGAAATGCACTGTTTCGTCACTTTCATTTTGTATCAGTAAAACATGATATATTGTGTAATCACTGGAATGAAACACATTTCATGGTAGATGGGTGTACTGCACTCATACATATGGCTGAATTAAGTTTCAGTTTGTGTCTATTTGTGGCTGTGTACCTGTCTTATATGATTACCTGAGTCAGGACTGTCATATTTGTCTGTGTACTGGATATAGAGCATCACCTCAAAGACATGATCTGAAACAAAACAAAAATGCAGCATGCAAACTACATAATACATACTATACAGTGCTAGTAGTCTGTGGCGCCATCCAGGGTTGGGTTTGGATTCAATTGTGTAATTTGTAATGAATTACAAGTACAGAAAAATTGTAATCGATCTGTTTAGAACACTGACTCAAAGTAATGTTAGAACAATGTAACTGAGTCTTGATGCAGTTGACCATTGTTAAATGACTACTTGTGATTTACTGTTGTATGACTGTACTTGTGATTTACTGTTGTATGACTGTACTTGTGATTTACTGTTGTATGACTGTACTTGTGATTTACTGTTGTATGACTGTACTTGTGATTTACTGTTGTATGACTGTACTTGTGATTTACTGTTGTATGACTGTACTTGTGATTTACTGTTGTATGACTGTACTTGTGATTTATTGTTGTATGACTGTACTTGTGATTTACTGTTGTATGACTGTACTTGTGATTTATTGTTGTATGACTGTACTTGTGATTTACTGTTGTATGACTGTACTTGTGATTTACTGTTGTATGACTGTACTTGTGATTTACTGTTGTATGACTGTACTTGTGATTTATTGTTGTATGACTGTACTTGTGATTTACTGTTGTATGACTGTACTGTTGTATGACTGTACTTGTGATTTATTGTTGTATGACTGTACTTGTGATTTACTGTTGTATGACTGTACTTGTGATTTACTGTTGTATGACTGTACTTGTGATTTACTGTTGTATGACTGTACTTGTGATTTACTGTTGTATGACTGTACTTGTGATTTACTGTTGTATGACTGTACTTGTGATTTACTGTTGTATGACTGCACTTGTGATTTACTGTTGTATGACTGTACTTGTGATTTACTGTTGTATGACTGTACTTGTGATTTACTGTTGTATGACTGTACTTGTGATTTACTGTTGTATGACTGTACTTGTGATTTACTGTTGTATGACTGTACTTGTGATTTACTGTTGTATGACTGTACTTGTGATTTACTGTTGTATGACTGTACTTGTGATTTACTGTTGTATAACTCTACTTGTGATTTATTGTTGTATGACTGTACTTGTGATTTACTGTTGTATGACTGTACTTGTGATTTACTGTTAAATGACTGTACTTGTGATTTACTGTTAAATGACTGTACTTGTGATTTACTGTTGTATGACTGTACTCGTGAGTTACTGTTGTATGACTGTACTTGTGATTTACTGTTGTATGACTGTACCTGTGATTTACTGTTGTATGACTGTACTTGTGATGTACTGTTGTATGACTGTACTTGTGATTTACTGTTGTATGACTGTACTTGTGATTTACTGTTGTATGACTGTACTTGTGATTTACTGTTGTATGACTGCACTTGTGATTTACTGTTGTGATTTACTGTTGTATGACTCTACTTGTGATTTATTGTTGTATGACTGTACTTGTGATTTACTGTTGTATGACTGTACTTGTGATTTACTGTTGTATGACTGTACTTGTGATTTACTGTTGTATGACTGTACTTGTGATTTACTGTTGTATGACTGTACTTGTGATTTACTGTTGTATGACTGTACTTGTGATTTATTGTTGTATGACTGTACTTGTGATTTACTGTTGTATGACTGTACTTGTGATTTACTGTTGTATGACTGTACTTGTGATTTACTGTTGTATGACTGTACTTGTGATTTACTGTTGTATGACTGTACTTGTGATTTACTGTTGTATGACTGTACTTGTGATTTACTGTTAAATGACTGTACTTGTGATTTACTGTTAAATGACTGTACTTGTGATTTACTGTTGTATGACTGTACTTGTGATTTACTGTTGTATGACTGTACTTGTGATTTACTGTTGTATGACTGTACCTGTGATTTACAGTTGTATGACTGTACCTGTGATTTACTGTTGTATGACTGTACCTGTGATTTACTGTATGACTGTACCTGTGATTTACTGTTGTATGACTGTACTTGTGATTTACTGTTGTATGACTGTACTTGTGATTTACTGTTGTATGACTGTACCTGTGATTTACTGTTGTATGACTGTACTTGTGATTTACTGTTGTATGACTGTACTTGTGATTTACTGTTGAATGACTGTACTTGTGATTTACTGTTGAATGACTGTACTTGTGATTTACTGTTGTATGACTGTACCTGTGATTTACTGTTGTATGACTGTACTTGTGATTTACTGTTGTATGACTGTACCTGTGATTTACAGTTGTATGACTGTACCTGTGATTTACTGTTGTATGACTGTACCTGTGATTTACTGCTGTATGACTGTACCTGTGATTTACTGTTGTATGACTGTACTTGTGATTTACTGTTGTATGACTGTACTTGTGATTTACTGTTGTATGACTGTACCTGTGATTTACTGTTGTATGACTGTACTTGTGATGTACTGTTGTATGACTGTACTTGTGATTTACTGTTGTATGACTGTACTTGTGATTTACTGTTGTATGACTGTACTTGTGATTTACTGTTGTATGACTGCACTTGTGATTTACTGTTATATGACTGCACTTGTGATTTACTGTTGTATGACTACTTGTGATTTACTGTTGTATGACTGCACTTGTGATTTACTGTTGTATGACTGTACTTGTGATTTACTGTTGTATGACTGCACTTGTGATTTACTGTTGTATGACTGTACTTGTGATTTACTGTTGTATGACTGCACTTGTGATTTACTGTTGTATGACTGCACTTGTGATTTACTGTTGTATGACTGTACTTGTGATTTACTGTTGTATGACTGTACTTGTGATTTATTGTTGTATGACTGTACTTGTGATTTACTGTTGTATGACTGCACTTGTGATTTACTGTTGTACTGCCAGTAACTGGCTGTTATATCTGAATGCTTCCCAGAGAAGTCGAGATGGTGTTCGTTTGAACAGGTCTGCCAGGGAGTAAAGTGCAAAGTGCTTTTACCAGCTCTGAGGACTCGATACTGCACTATATAAGAACTTACCTTTATTTTAATTTACCCTTGTAACAAATTGTACGTAACTGATCATTTTAATTGAACCTAACCCTGTCAGCAAGGACACTGTCTAAAATTAGCAGTACTAAAACATACTATTTTTCTTTATAAAACAGTGCAGTTGTCCTCACCGTAATCAATATTTTGATGCAATTGATTTGTTTGATGCACTGCAATTGTGATTGAAAATGTCTTAAATGATTTTGTCAATGATGGCAATATTTGTAATATAAATTCTCTATTGTAACTGTAAACTATAAATTAGTCATAATTGTAAATTAGTCATAATTGTAAATTAGTCATAATTGTAAATTAGTCATAATTGTAAATTAGTCATAATTGTAAATTAGTCATAATTGTAAATTAGTCATAATTGTAAATTAGTCATAACTGTAAATTAGTCATAACTGTAAATTAGTCATAACTGTAAATTAGTCATAACTGTAAATTAGTCATAACTGTAAATTAGTCATAACTGTAAATTAGTCATAACTGTAAATTAGTCATAACTGTAAATTAGTCATAACTGTAAATTAGTCATAATTGTAAATTAGTCATAATTGTAAATTAGTCATAATTGTAAATTAGTCATAATTGTAAATTAGTCATAATTGTAAATTAGTCATAATTGTAAATTAGTCATAATTGTAAATTAGTCATAATTGTAAATTAGTCACAATTGTAAATTAGTCACAATTGTAAATTAGTCACAATTGTAAATTAGTCACAATTGTAAATTAGTCACAATTGTAAATTAGTCACAATTGTAAATTAGTCACAATTGTAAATTAGTCACAATTGTAAATTAGTCATAATTGTAAATTAGTCATAATTGTAAATTAGTCATAATTGTAAATTAGTCATAATTGTAAATTAGTCACAATTGTAAATTAGTCACAATTGTAAATTAGTCATAATTGTAAATTAGTCATAATTGTAAATTAGTCACAATTGTAAATTAGTCACAATTGTAAATTAGTCATAATTGTAAATTAGTCATAATTGTAAATTAGTCATAATTGTAAATTAGTCATAATTGTAAATTAGTCATAATTGTAAATTAGTCATAATTGTAAATTAGTCATAATTGTAAATTAGTCATAATTGTAAATTAGTCATAATTGTAAATTAGTCATGACTGAACACAATCTTGGATCTTAGACATGTTACATATTTTAGTTATATTTGTTGACATTCAAACTTGCATTTGCTGCTACACATTTGGACTGTAAGTAAACTATAATCACAGAACATGTGTTAACCCCAGCACGTACACATGCCCTGAGAACACGTTGAACAACACACTGGTCAAGAATTGATGTTGATATCCATCATGTGACCGCAAACACTCCATCAAACCATCAGAAATGGATGCCAAACACGTGGTGGGTTCGGATATTCCACTGTATATTTCTGTTAAAATTCTGGTCCCAAAAATTTTTCTTTATGACAAAAACATAAGGCAAAGTTTTTATACTGTATGCCGGAATGTCTGATTTATGAGATGTCATGCAGCAATAGTAATGTGATTCAGATATATACCCGTTATCAACACTGTTGTTAAAGGCAAAACTTGATGAAACGTCAGCAGTCTCACGCATAATTCTGATTGTGACATAGGCAAACTACGACGTAGCTGATCCATCAATTGATCTACCTGTACTCACCCACGTCTTTGCCCATGGCTTCAGCCAGTTCCTGCACCGTGATATTCTCATACACTGCCACCACCTCTTTCGATTCTTTCAATGGCTTTGGTTTATACTGGATGGGTTTAAACTGCAAAAAGATAATGACCACAAAACTGCATTAACATACAAGCCTGTACATATATACATATATATAAATAATTGTGTTAATTTTCTTCACTCAAATATCACTATCACTATTAACGAGTCCAAATTATACTTGTACAGGGCTTTACATTAACGGTTGCCCGGGGCAAGTAAAACATACCGCCGGGCAAGCTGGCGTAGACCACCACTTGCCCGAATGGGCAAGTAGAATTTACACATGGGCAAGTAGAATTTACACATGGGCAAGTATAATTTACACATGGGCAAGTAGAATTTACACATGGGCAAGTAGAATTTACACATGGGCAAGTAGAATTTGCACATGGGCAAGTAGAATTTACACATGGGCAAGTAGAATTTACACATGGGCAAGTAGAATTTACACATGGGCAAGTAGAATTTACACATGGGCAAGTAGAATTTACACATGGGCAAGTATAATTTACACATGGGCAAGTATAATTTACACATGGGCAAGTATAATTTACACATGGGCAAGTATAATTTACACATGGGCAAGTAGAATTTACACATGGGCAAGTAGAATTTACAGATGGGCAAGTAGAATTTACACATGGGCAAGTAGAATTTACACATGGGCAAGTAGAATTTACACATGGGCAAGCTAAGTAGCATTTGGCCGTTCAAACATAGAAGCACTACTGAAGTTTTGACACTAATATAGTTATTTATTCTAATACCTTAAAAACAGCAAATTAAAACGTCATCGCTCTGACGATGACGTAGATTTTTTGTAATATATAATGCCAATAAAGTCACCAGGTGGCAAAGGCAGTACTTCGAAGTTGTTGTAGTCGCCAGGGGCAGCCATATCATTTGCAGAAAAGAAAGTTACATGGAACATCCGTTGAATGTCCGAGTTCATTTACGGTCAGCATGTTTGCAGGGCCACGAAAAGTAGACCAGAAACGAGTTACCTGGTCAGTCAACTGCTATACAAGTAGAACGTACAAACCAGTTACCTGGTTAGTTAACTGCTAGACAAGTGGAACGTAGAAACCAGTTACCTGGTTAGTTAACTGCTAGACAAGTAGAACGTAGAAACCAGTTACCTGGTTAGTTAACTGC
The DNA here is from genome assembly GCA_020002185.1 of Paraescarpia echinospica. Lineage (NCBI taxonomy): Eukaryota > Metazoa > Annelida > Polychaeta > Sabellida > Siboglinidae > Paraescarpia > Paraescarpia echinospica. The sequence continues at coordinate 65,906,137 of CM034538.1, forward strand.
TAGACAAGTAGAACGTAGAAACCAGTTACCTGGTTAGTTAACTGCTATACAAGTAGAACGTAGAAACCAGTTACCTGGTTAGTAAACTGCTAGACAAGTAGAACGTAGAAACCAGTTACCTGGTTAGTTAACTGCTAGACAAGTAGAAACCAGTTACCTGGTTAGTTAACTGCTAGACAAGTGGAAAACCAGTTACCTGGTTAGTTAACTGCTAGACAGGTGGAACGTAGAAACCAGTTACCTGGTTAGTTAACTGCTAGACAAGTGGAAACCAGTTACCTGGTTAGTTAACTGCTAGACAAGTGGAACGTAGAAACCAGTTACCTGGTTAGTTAACTGCTAGACAAGTAGAAACCAGTTACCTGGTTAGTTAACTGCTAGACAAGTGGAACATAGAAACCAGTTACCTGGTTAGTTAACTGCTAGACAAGTGGAACATAGAAACCAGTTACCTGGTTAGTTAACTGCTAGACAAGTGGAACGTAGAAGCCAGTTACCTGGTTAGTTAACTGCTAGACAAGTGGAACGTAGAAACCAGTTACCTGGTTAGTTAACTGCTAGACAAGTGGAACGTAGAAACCAGTTACCTGGTCAGTTAACTGCTAGACAAGTAGAACGTAGAAACCAGTTACCTGGTTAGTTAACTGCTAGACAAGTAGAAACCAGTTACCTGGTTAGTTAACTGCTAGACAAGTGGAAACCAGTTACCTGGTTAGTTAACTGCTAGACAAGTGGAAACCAGTTACCTGGTTAGTTAACTGCTAGACAAGTAGAAACCAGTTACCTGGTTAGTTAACTGCTAGACAAGTAGAAACCAGTTACCTGGTTAGTTAACTGCTAAACAAGTGGAAACCAGTTACCTGGTTAGTTAAAGGAAATAAAAATAAGGCATTAGCTAAAATCCTTTTTCAATGTGTACACAAAGTTTAACATTGTATGTAACATTTGACAACATTAAACATATACAGAAAAATACATCTATAGCATAAATTCGATTTTAAGCCCGTCTGTGAAGCGATTCCCGTGGAAAATGAAATTTTAATGAGCTAGCCGATCACGTGGTATAGTGACGTCACTTATGACACACACTCACATCAAGCCGACCCTTTCCATGCATTCAGAGCATGTTTACAAGGATAGCTTTTGGGTCGAAACGAGAGTCAGAACGAGTTATTGTGCAATATTCCGATGTAATACAAACACTAGTCATCATAGAGGAACAAACATTTATCTTATGGTTCCACATGAATCAAATTTTATTTAAAACAACGAATGCGAATGGGCCTACAAGTCGACTAGGTTTCGCCGAGCTTGGGCTCGTTTTCAGAATAATTATATCGAATGCAACCAACGGGAGATAATCTACACCAATAAACATACATAGCAAACATATATTGAATCCAGCTACATAATGTAACGTGTATAATCTCATAATTGCACTAGAATATCGATATATGAAGGAGTTGTACAATTTATCATAACAACTTAAATCAGTCAGAGTTTCCGTTGGTCCCGCTAGCTCAGTGGGTAGGCACATTGGTTACTTGTCATTTATTTTACAATCAGGCGACGCCGGTTCAATCCTGACAGCATGCAAACCTTTGATTTTCTTTACACTTTTTTGGTTTATGTTTTCACGAAGTAATATAAACAAAATCATCTTATACTATAATGCAGTTTGTAAATATTTTTTTATTTTTGTAGTAATTATTTATTCGCCACAAAAATGAAAATATGGTCATTATATATAACGATGTTTCTAAATTGTATTTATCCAGACAGATCTCAATCTGTTTTCACATATATAATTACAATATATTACCATACAATATATTTACAATTAATAAATTATATATCCATTACATTATATTTGTTTGGATAAATTAAATTTAGAAACATTGTTATATAATGACCATATTTTCATTTTTGTGGCGAATAAATAGAAAAATACATTTGTATTTAATGAGCACATGGTATCGGGACCTTTCCATGTATTCAGAGCATGTTTAAAAGTATAGCTTTTGGGTCGAAACGAGCGTCAGAATTAGTTATTGTGCAATATTCCAATGAAATACAAACACTAGTCATCATAGAGGAACAATCGGTTATCTTACCGTTCCACATGAATCGAATTTTATTCAAAACAATGAATGCGAATGTGCCTGCAAGTCGACTAGGTTTTGCCGAGCTTGGGCTCGTTTTCAGAATAATTATATCGAATGCAACCAACGAGAGATAATCTACACCAATAAACATACATAGCAAACATATATCGTATCCAGCTACAGAAAGTAACGTGTATAATCTCATAATATCACTAGAATATCGATGTATGAAGGAACTGTACAATTTATCATAACAACTTAAATCAGTCAGTGAAAATCTATCGGTCCTGTTAGCTTAGTTGGTAAAGGTGTTGGTTCCTTCACATTTATTTTGCAATCGGGCGACGCCGGTTCAATCCCCACACCAAACCATTGATTTTTTTACACTTTTTTTGGTTAATGTTTTCACGAAGTAATATAAACCAAATAATTGTTATACTATGATGCACTGTTTGTATGGGTATTTGTTTAATTTTTGTAGTAATTATTTATTCGCCACAAAAATTAAAATATGGAAATTATATAACGATGTTTCTAAATTGTATTTATCCAAACAAATATAATGTAATGGGTATATAATTTATTGTATATATATATATATATATTGTACGGTAATATATTGTAATTATATATATGTGAAAACAAATGGTGATCTGTCTGGATAAATAAAATTTAGAAACATCGCGTTATATATAATTAACATATTTTCATTTTTGTGGCGAATAAATAATTACTACCAAAATATTTACAAACAGTGCATCATAGTATAAAATTATTTGGTTTATATTACTTCGTGAAAACATAAACCAAAAAAAGTTTTTAAAAAAATCAATGGTTTGGTGTGGAGATTGAACCGGCGTCACCAGATTGCAAAATAAACGCCAAGGAACCAACGCCTTTACTAACTGAGCTAGCAGGACCGACAGAAATTCACTGACTGATTTCAGTTGTTATGATAAATTGTACAACCCCTCCTTCATACATCGATATTCTAGTGATATTATGAGATTATACACGTTACTTTCTGTAGCTGGATACGATATATGTTTGCTATGTATGTATATTGGTGTACATTATCTCCCGTTGGTTGCATTCAATATAATTATTCTGAAAACGAGCCCAAGCTCGGCGATACCTAGTCAACTTGGAGGCCCATTTGCATTCATTGTTTTGAATAAATTGAATTCACGTGGAACGGTAAGATAACTGGTTGTTCCTCTACGATGACTAGTGTTTGTATTTCATCGGAATATTGCACAATAACTCATTCTGACGCTCGTTTCGACCCAAAAGCTATACTTGTAAACATGCTCTGAATGCATGGAAAGGGTCAGTCTGATGCAAGTGTGGGTCATAAGTGACATCACATCTCTGCATCCCGAAAAGCGCGCCAAAAATATGCATATTCGAAAATGTCTGGATGCACAGCATTAAATGTGGAATTTCTAATTCATTTATTTTGTTGATTGTTTTTGGCTTGGTGGACATGGAAATAGATAGCAGGATGTAATATAACATGAATTCAAGCCATAGATGTTTTTATTCCCTTTAATATTCACACTTTCTTGTATAGTATTTTGGTGGTATCATGTTAATAAAATTACAAAATTATTGCCCAATGTGTCTCCTTTCTAACGTTAAATAATTAATTCCGCAATGTGTCTCCTTTCCAGAATAAATATAATTATTATTGCAAGCTAAACATTGAAACATTACGCATCAATATATAATAATTCATGACACATTTACCGAAAATATGCAAGTCAAAATAGTTGCATGCAATATAAGAATTATTTAAACATTTATCATTATTTAAACATTGAAACATCACGCATAAATGTATAATAATTCGTGACACATTTACTGAAAATACGCAAGTCAAAATAGTTGCAAGCAATATAAGAATTAGTTAAACATAAAAGTCAGATTTCTAAACAGAAGCAGGACGGATGGTTCGGCCCATAGAGCCCGTCGATACAGGTTACAGAAACGGTTGATTCGGCCCACTTCACCGCTAACACCGGTTACAGAAACGGTTGATTCGGCCCACGCGAACGCAAGCAGATCACATTTAACCGGTTGCGTGAACGGATGGTTCGGCCCCATGGGCCAAACCCATCGGGGGCCGAAACATCTGACTCCCCTTTACTCAGCTGAGGATGAGCGATGCCTAGGTCTAGAATTAGGTTGACAATTACTTACCAGTTTCTTCTTTGTATTCTTTCTCTTCCCAGCATACGATGTCGCTGATGTGTGGAGCAGTACTACAGGCTGTTGCCTAAAGCTGTACCTGGGGGGATGATGTGGAGAACTACGCAATGCCAACCGTTGGTGTTGCTGATCGGCTGTTACATAGTTGGATAATGAAGACGCAAACCGCTTCAAACATGACATCTGAATCCTATGTCTGATACAGAGAGTCATTTTGCTGGTGAATATCTCCACTGTATGAAAACGATCTTCACCTGATGACCCAACTAACGTAAATCGTGTTTTCTTACAAACTTTTCTTTCTTTCTTAAGGTGTCAGCAATACGTTCACGGAGGTTACAGCCGCTGATGTGCGTGTATTATCGCCTACACACCGTCTGCTACACGTTCATCGCATACAGATTCATCTGAATTAAATGACAACCACACATTTTCATCACACTGTTCGATACTTCAATGCAACATATTGCGCGGGGTTACATATAATTTAATGGCAACACTGCATGGTGTTTAAACTGATAAGTTTCTGGATCAACACAATGTCATGAGGCAACCATGTTTTTAACCACGCCTTCTGACGGATACAATCAGAACCAGTTCATTGGGACATTTTTATGTCAACGTGGTCTGAACCTTTGGTTTTTTGTACTTTGACAGCACTGCCTAGAAATGGCAACGGAGCATCTCGGTCGTGCTGGACTTATGGAAAAATTTAAAGATTTAGAAATTGAACCCGTCGTAACAGAACATCCAGAGGTAGGCACATTTAACACATTTCCACCAATAAATAAGCAACCCAATGATCTCGGCCTTTCGCGATCTCGGCCGAGTGAACTCCGCCTGTTTTGGTGAATTCGACCAGTGACCTCGGCCTGTGCAGCAGTTATCTCGGCCTGTGTGGCAGTGATCTTGGCTTGTTTAACCAGTGATCTCGGCCTGTTTGGGGAGTGTTGCTGGCCAGGAATATGTGTGCGGCAGTGAACACGGCCTGTATAGCCAGTGATCTCGGCCTCTATAGGCAGTGATCGTGGCCTTTTTGTGTGAGTAATGGCTGATGCTAACCAGAAAAAATGAAGTTGTATCCATCTATTATTACTATAATATGTTACAATAAACAATATGCAGTGCAATAAAGATGTTTTGACGATCAGTCGTGATCTTATTCTTAGTTCTTACCTTACCGCAAGTGCTTACCTCATGAACGGGGGCGCGCGATATTGTAGTGGTTAGCACATCCGCCTGACATGCCGGCGACCCGAGTTCAATACCCGGACAGGGCAGGTATGGTATATTTGGTGTAAAAACCTTGCTCTCAACATTGGGGACTGTGTATCCCTCGTGACTCGGAGATCACGTTAATGTCGGTCCCGTCTCAATTTGGGACGTAAAAGAACCACTGAGGACGACAAGCACCCTGGCAGTGACCACCCTCAGTGCCAGCATAGAAAGGTCGGCTTGGCGATAATGTTCTGAAAAAGGCTGACTAGTTGAATGAGACCTCATAAGATCATAACATTGTAACCACAATAATACAGACTAGTCAGTTAATAGAACGTTGCCGAGTGCTGGAAACAACTAGAACTATAACTAGAACGGTCAATACAATAGTTGCCCAAGTTTGAGCATTGAGGCTGTCTCAAGATTTAGTTTTCTGTAGTTGTCTTCTAAATTTGTATTGTTTTTTTTATTAAAAAAAAAACATTTTTATGCTATCATTGTTATTGCTAAAATCATAATTATGTAACCAATTTATTATTACAATACACAATAATCAGCTTTAAAATATTACATGTACGTTAGAAAGGGTAGATGTCATGGTAATTTGCTTCATAACCTTCCTTAGTTATCTTTTCATGTTGTCTATCTTTGATTTGTCCGTTAAGAAATTGTGAAAGTAATTGACTTGATACTCCTGCATTGCTTCAATGAGAATGCTCTTTTCATGTTGTTTGTCTTTGATTTGTGTGCTGTGAGAATGTGTTGAGGCAGGCCGTAGTACCTAATTATATGAACTAATTATGTGTGCCCCACAAGATGGCACAACCACTTTCTGAGAGAAACTACCTTCGCTTTTTGCTGCGTGGGGATACTATTCTGTGCAAGAACCACCGATTTCTAATACCATACTCGACCCCTTACAAACACGACGTAAGCGTAACTTGTTTACACTGCCACAAGTTACTAGTTGTTTCCAGCACAGGGAGTGTGTACAATAATACAGACTAGTCAGTTAATAGAATGTTGCTGAGCACTGGAAATAATTAGAACTAGCATATATATATATATATAAATATACATGCACTTTATATGGAAATATATATTGGTTACAATGTTATGGTCTTACAATGTCTCATTCAACTAGTCAGCCTTTTTCAGAACATTATCGCCAAGCTGACCTTTCTATGCTGGCACTGAGGGTGGTCGCTGCCAGGGTGCATGTCATCCTCAGCCGTTCTTTTACGTCCCAAACTGAGACGGGTCGACATTAACGTGATCTCCGAGTCACGAGGGATACACAGTCCTCAATGTTGAGAGTCAGGCTCTTAGACCAAATAAACATGCCTGCCCGGTCCGGGTTTCGAACTCAGAGCGCTGGCAGGCCACGCGGATGTGCTACCACTACATTATCACACGCTCTCATGTCATGTACTGGGTCATGTCGGCTGTTTTGTTAATTGTCTCCAATCTTGACTATTCCTTGTGTCGGATGTGACCTGTCCTATTCAATATTTATTTTAATGTATAACACAAGTCACATTTCAAAATTACAAGTTCCAGATCATCTATATATTACGCAAATTGTAACTGCATCTCTTCATCCGAGTCCTTGAACTACCGGCATCTGATACACTAATTGTCAAGCTATTAAAAAATCTCAAAGGTAGTTATTTACTTTTGTCAATGGAAAAATTTAGTGGTTAACCAGTTTGTTGCTCCACAGTTGGGTGTAAACCAGTTTTTAATTGACTACATGTTGTCTATTAATTACAGTAATTAGACCTAGTTTTCATTATAGGTGTTCACGGTGGAAGAAATGATGCCCCATGTGGCACACTTGGAAGGTGCTCATACAAAGAACTTGTTCCTGAAAGACAAGAAGAAGAAGCTTTGGCTGTTATCCGCCCGCCATGATGCCAACGTCAACCTGAGTAGTCTTGCGAAGAAAGTCGGCGCTTCGGGCGGACTGCGATTCGCCGATGAGACGATACTGCAAGAGAAGCTTGGAGTGCGACAGGGATGTGTCACACCTCTTGCATTGATTAACGACAGGGCCAATGATGTGACGTTTATACTTGACGAATCTCTCGTTGACAGCACCTTCCAACAGATGCACTTTCACCCACTGGATAACGCAGTGACAATCGGCATTACGCCAAATGAATTTCTTAAGTTTCTTACTGCAATAAATCACAATCCTGTTTCAGTGAAACTTGAGTGATTGTAATGGTAACATTGCAGTTTTTAATTGTTTAAAAATAGTACTAATTGAACGTTTTATTTCTACATGAAATTTATATACCCGGTACTTAAGATTTAATTTCTAAGCATTCGCTGAGCACTGTTATATTTCAATATTTCAGCACGGACAGTGGTCGTAACAATATGTTGGTGTTAAGACTTGTTTTTTTTGTCTTTCCACACCATAACTGGATGGATATTGATAAGTTTAAGGTGAATGAACATTGCCTGTTACCAGTTACAAAGAACGTTATCATTGCCAATTTTCTAAAATAGTCTAGAATTTCTCAATTCCCGAAGTAGCTATGTTATTGGGAAGTTCGCCACCATCTGATTACCGGTAGTTTATATTGTGTCTGCAGATTTGTGAGCATTTATTTGTTTTTTTGGCATTTTTGCACATATTAATGTCAAGTTTAGTGTAACTGTACTGTGTACCATGGTGTCAAATGTAGGATAACTGTACTCAGGCTAACTCAGTTTCTCAAAGCCAGAACTGCCATATTAAAATACTGGTACTCTGATTATATTTACACAAAAGTGTGTTAAACATGTATTTATACATATTTATACAGTTTGTGTCCTACTCGCATCACATTTTACAAAAGATACGAGTAGGTATATATCAGGAAATATTTTATATACCAGGTATTTAAATTGTTTTCTGCACTATTGGTTTCCTTACTCCGATGAGCTTAATTGCGAGGTGGCTGTATAATACCTGTATTACTAAGGTAATCATAAAGCGAGTTTCAACTGATGTTCATAGCTACATGTGTGTACTGTTAACTGTTATATATATGTGTGTACTGTTAACTGTTATATATATGTGTGTACTGTTAACTGTTATATATATGTGTGTACTGTTAACTGTTATATATATGTGTGTACTGTTAACTGTTATATATATGTGTGTACTGTTAACTGTTATATATATGTGTGTACTGTTAACTGTTATATATGTGTGTACTGTTAACTGTTATATATATGTGTGTACTGTTAACTGTTATATATATGTGTGTACTGTTAACTGTTATATATATGTGTGTACTGTTAACTGTTATATATATGTGTGTACTGTTAACTGTATATATATGTGTGTACTGTTAACTGTTATATATATGTGTGTACTGTTAACTGTTATATATATGTGTGTACTGTTAACTGTTATATATATGTGTGTACTGTTAACTGTTATATATATGTGTGTACTGTTAACTGTTATATATATGTGTGTACTGTTAACTGTTATATATGTGTGTACTGTTAACTGTTATATATATGTGTGTACTGTTAACTGTTATATATGTGTGTACTGTTAACTGTTATATATATGTGTACTGTTATATATGTGTGTACTGTTAACTGTTATATATATGTGTGTACTGTTAAATATGTGTACTGTTAACTGTTATATATATGTGTGTACTGTTAACTGTTATATATATATGTGTACTGTTAACTGTTATATATATGTGTGTACTGTTAACTGTTATATATATGTGTACTGTTAACTGTTATATATATGTGTGTACTGTTAACTGTTATATATATATGTGTACTGTTATATATATGTGTGTACTGTTATATATATGTGTACTGTTAACTGTTATATATATGTGTGTACTGTTAACTGTTATATATATGTGTACTGTTAACTGTTATATATATGTGTGTACTGTTAACTGTTATATATATAGGCAGTTGGCTATAAAACAGTTATTTAACAGAAACAAACCAACTAGCTTGTCAAGAGACAGATTCGATTGTTGGCGAATTGACTGTAAAACGACACAAGCAAAAACTTGTGGAAGAAGTTTCAGGTACATCAAGTTTTATTGATGCTGTGACAACAGAAGACAATGAATGATCTAATGCTGCCAGGAAGACGTAGCCGACACATCCTCAACTGACAAACACTGACACTTCTGGAAACATTTATTTCACATACATATATACATCTAACATCCAGTTCATTTAAAAAAAATTACACAACAATGTTCAGTTAATTCATAATTGCTAACATGGCTAGAAAAAAAATGAATATAAATGTCAAAAATTATGCGTCTGGCCATGAAGGATCGCCGGGGCTGATTCATGCAAATTATCTCCTGTGAATGACTGTCAACATGTTTAATATCCAGTGAACCTACAGTAACTTTGTGATGAACAATTCTTTGATTTCCTCAGTTGCATTGAACGTTGCAAGTGAAGACAGAGACTGAGGTAAAATATAGAGACTCACCGACGTTCCCCTGCCAGCCTCAACCAATAATTAACACTAACACAAAAATGATACATTTTTGTGCGACTTCAGAATTATCCAAAAATTCACCTTTGCTCACAACACGGTACAATTATAAAACAACTGCACCGTCGAAGAAACACCAACTGCCATTGAATTAGTGAACATATTTTGCAGTGGTCCGTTCCACGTGCTTTATCCTTGACATGAGCAACAGGCAGAAATCGGTGCTAGTCGATGACAACCAGCTTGTGCGGCGGTAAGTCATCTGCCTTGTCATTGTTATTTACACAGTCGCTATTTGTTCGTGTCGCCATAATGACGTTGCTCGTCGGTATATTCAAGTCTTCGGCGACTATGAAACAGTCATCGTCTTCATCTTCGCTTTCATCGTAGATTTCTAACTTCCGTTTTGTCCCCTTTGTGATACTTTCATCACTCGATGACAGTTTGTTGAGTCTAGAACTCTGCTGTGATGACAGCGATGACGTCACCGTCGTTGCAGTCGATCCCACTGCAGACGATGACGTAACACCCTCCTTTTCATGGAAGCTGAAATACTCTGACGACAGTGTAATCGCCTGCTCAACGACGACAGAGTCCAGATTGTGAGGTTTGAGCGGCGTGAAGCCGGTGCTTGAGCCGTACGATTGAGCCGAATTGCTCGACAGATTGCGTGCAGGTGAACCGCACAGTGGCGAGTTGCTCAGCTGTGCCGTCGGCGTGGCCCGACCGCCATGCGAACTTCCGCCGTCGCTTGAGCTACTGCTGCGGGAGTTCTTCTTGAGCTTGCGCCTGCGAGCGAGGGGTGCCATGTCGACGTCTTGAAGTCGGAATCCCTCACGGTGAGCCTTGTGGAATGCCGTCAGCGTGACGCTGATCTGGTCCTGGACATGGCTCACGGCCGCCTTGCTCAGGCTTAGCATGTCCGGCGTGCACAGTGGCGTCACCGAGTGGTGCTCGGAGGAACCGTCCCCCAGCCAGTCGCTCGCCTGTAGCTCTGACATTGTGATTCGCTGGCGAGGGTCGACTGTCAGTAAGCCTGAACAGAAAGACACGGCATGTCTAAATGATGATGAGACTCCACACAGGTTGATTGCATATATTTTGGTACTGGTGACAGATATAGAACTACACACAGAAACACAATTCTGACAGTGTATTTTTGTAAACACATTACAAAGGTAAGGATCACAGCAGTTAACGTGCTGTGTGTATATTGCTACTACTGTGTAATAACTAATAAATACTACTAACATATTTAGTGTTGAAATGCCACGAAAAACTCGTTCATTTATGTAATTAAAATTGCAGGATATTCCCTTTAAATAGTGAACAATATAAGATGCTTGCTTGTTGCCAAGTGACTTTGCTGAAAATTAAATAATTTGCTTGCAGTTTGACATATTTATACAGTTACTACTAGGGCCACATGGGCCACTAGAAGGTGGCTCATCACATGCTATTTATGTTCAAGCCATAGGCCAGGTTAACTTTCAGACAGTGACAAGACCCACAGTCATATGACACATAATATTTGAGTTTCAGTTACCCAACTGATCCATTTCAATCTGCCCAACCCTAAACGTTCTTAAAATGTTGCCTATTTCAAAAGTTCCGACAAGGAAAATACATAATTTATTTGTTAGTAAATTGTTACCATGCATACATCCAAGGACAAACAGAAAGCTCTGCTGCCTGACCCATTTTCTTGCTATCAAAATGCCGGAAATACGTTTTTCTCATAATGGCCTGAGAAGAAATTGTGGACGACGTATTTGCAAGAAACCAATTACCAAGAATCTACTGAAATGCCTGCCTACCCCAAAATATTCCCCCCATGAAAATAATATAAGAAAACTACCACAAAATTGGCCAGCACGTAATAAAAATGTAATGATATTCTGGTTGGCCTGACCGTCATGTCCTGCTTCTCACTGCTTGGATAATGATATTCACTGAAGCCACTAAGCACATCCCCTACGGTCAGATAAATGTGAGTGATTAAATACCGTATGGAATAACTGATAAATATCATGGTCAGCGTACAAGACTGCATGTTAGTCACCTTGTATGAGTTTCTTGGCTGACTCGGACACAGACGTCCACTCAGGCCCGGTGAGACTGAACTCTCCTCCCTTGATCTTCTCCATGATGGCTGCCGCCGTGCCCTCCCGACTGTAGCTCTGGAAGGGCACGCGGCCGGACAACATCGTGTACTGAAACAGATAGCACAACATTCAACAGTTGTCTCATGGCTCCTCTCTGTACTGGATATGTAGTTGTAACCACATGTTAGTCTGCGTTCTTTTAGTTGATGCTAAAGGATCGCTGTAATACTGAGCCGTATTATTACTATACAATTTATGACAAGTCTATCATTTTATTTAAATAATATCTTCAATCTTGTAGATTTTCATATATATATATATATGCACACACATACAAATGCACGCACATGCACACACACACGCAAACATATATATGCATACACACACACAAGTGTGCATACATGAAGACACACACACACACAGAAGACGCTTGCACACACACGCACACGCGCACATACACACACATGAATACCCACACAACTGAACTCATACTGAATTGTGAGTGGTGACATTTGCCTGTGACACAGCCTACCAGTATGACACCAAGACTCCACAGGTCACATGACTCGTCGTAAGCACCACCGGTATTAGCAGCCCGTTTGAGCACTTCAGGAGCCGCATAGTGCAGCGTGAAGCAAGGCGTTGTCAAACCTTCGTTTTCTCGCTTTAGTTGCGCAAATCCAAAGTCAACTATTTTGATATCTGCATCCTCCGATTCATTTTCGTATAGCAAATTCTGAAACAACAAAAACGTATGAATTAAACCATTTTAATTAATTTGGATTATAGACGCACCTTCCAACAGTTCTGACATCAGTTCGCTCTCAGGACAGTTAGGAGTATTTTTAAACACACATGTTGTCAATTCTGTACACCTTCAGGAAATATCGTAACAAACCTTGATGTGTGAAAACCTGCCTTTGCACTTCTATTATTGACTGCTTTTTTCTACTCACACTTTCACAAGTCACCCATTCTAAGGATCAAGTCATTTCTTACGATAACTTCAAGAAAAGTATGTACTTTTAAACCATGTTTGCTGATGTTTATACTTTTAGCATTTTAACTGCTACGTGCTGTTGGTCTAATTCCATAAGAATCTATACTTTTGTTCAAAACATAAATAAATTCACGATGACCTTTAGATGGGGTGACTTTAGGTGTGGTAGCCTTAAACCCCAGAACGCCACGGTTTGCTGACTATATACTGGACCAGCACAAAAACACATATGTTTCTTAGCGTGAAGGTGACGTGTTGATATGCCGGCCTACCTCAGGCTTGAGGTCCCTGTGGATGACGCCCTGGTTGTGACATGACACCTACCTTCAGGACCCTGTTTATGACGTCCTGGTTGTGATATGACACCTACCTCAGGCTTGACGTCCCTCTAGATGACACCTAGTTGTGACATGACACCTACCTCAGGCTTGAGGTCCCTGTGGATGATGCACTGGTTGTGACATGACACCTACCTTGAGGACCCTGTTTATGACGTCCTGGTTGTGACATGACACCTACCTTGAGGACCCTGTGGATGACGCCCTGGTTGTGACATGACACCTACCTCAGGCTTGAGGTCCCTGTGGATGACGCCCTGGTTGTGACATGACACCTACCTCAGGCTTGAGGTCCCTGTGGATGACACCTAGTTGTGACATGACACCTACCTCAGGCTTGAGGTCCCTGTGGATGACGCCCTGGTTGTGCATGAAGTGGATGGCTGACACTAGTTTGCGCATGATCTCACTCGCCTCCTGCTCAGTGAAGCACGTCTTGCTGCGGATGCGATCTAACAACTCCCCGCCCCGCAACAGGTCCATCACAATGTATGTGTGCAGCTGTGGACACACGTAACTAACTGTTATGTCTTAAGAACATTACATTAATAAATGAAAAACAAGGAACAGACTACCTCCTTTTAAACGTTAGTAAAGGGTAGTATTTTTAAAACGTCTCTCTTGCACGCAATGAGTACATCATGGTGAGTCAGTCATACTTATGTCGCAGGATACACCCGATGTGTGGAGTTGTCGTGCGATAATTTGAAATCATAGAGAGGAGTCTACTTGCCCTATTAGTGTAATTATTACATACAACTGTTCGCAATGTAACACATTTCTGAAACATTTAAACCAGATAACATATCTCTATCAATGTTCTGCATCAATTGCTGTAGACTCAATGGAATTCTCTATAAGAATTATTTTCTAATATGTCGTCAAATGGCCTGATGCTAGATCTTATCGAACTCACTGAAGTTTTTAAAATTCAAGATGTATTACATTATAAAATAAATGGGTATCACAATTTACTATTCAATACAAGACTGGGTACAGATGATGGACATGGTGGAGTTGGACTATACATCAGTGAAAAATATACCTATTTTAAACGTGAAGACTGGTCAATATTTATCCCTCATGTATTTGAGTCCATCTTTGTTGTGAAGTTCAAGCTAAGAAATGTAAACCTATAATTGTGGGTGTAATTTGTCGTCCCAACTCTCACCCACGTACAGATCTTGATCTATTTACGGGTACAATATTAAATATCCAAGACAAAATCTCAAATGAAAATAAAGTAGCATACCTGATGGGGGATTATAACATTAATTTACTAAATGTTGTTACTCGCAAAAAACTAATGATTTTTATAGATAACGTAATAGCACAAGGATATATTGCACACTTAACTAAACCAACACGGATAACACCTGCTACAGCAACTCTTATAGACCATTTATATTCTAATCATAGTCACCCCAACTATGAATCGGGGATTATTATCACAGACATGACTGACCATTTTGGAATATTTCATTTAATATATGTTAAACCTGCTACACAAAAGATAGCATATAAACAAATATGCCAGTTAAACATGACCAACATTTTTAAATTTGGGAGTCTTTTGGCTACGGCTGACTAGTCCTCTGTTTTATCTACAAATGAAGCATATTTGCCAGTAATGGGAGGAAGGGGGGCAACGTATAGAAACTGCAAGAGGATGGCGATCAACACACTAGTTGAGCAGATGTGTGAAGAAGAGGGGGTGGATTCACAGATTTATGGGAATACTTTGTTGGGAGGGAAGATATGTACATGAGAGATGGCCTCCATCTTAGTGGAAAGAGGGCAGCAGTTTTTTCAGAGAACCTGCTGCGATCTGTTGATAGTGGGACAGGTT
Organism: Paraescarpia echinospica; assembly: GCA_020002185.1. NCBI lineage: Eukaryota > Metazoa > Annelida > Polychaeta > Sabellida > Siboglinidae > Paraescarpia > Paraescarpia echinospica. The sequence continues at coordinate 65,921,455 of CM034538.1, forward strand.
GCATCTATTTAAACTAGATTCGCAGGGGGGACTCACAGAGAAGCCTGAAACTGGAGGCATAGATAAAGACAGCACAAATAAATCAGCAAAGAAGCTGGATATAAATGTGTTTGTTTAAACGCAAGGAGTATAGTAAACAAAAGAAATGAACTAAACATTATGGTAGAAGATATTGACCCTCACATAATGGGTATAACCGAATCCTGGACCACCACCGATATATCAGATGCCAAAATGGGACTGACAGGATATGTAATGTTTAGGAAAGATAGAATAGGCAGAAAGGGAGGTGGAGTTATTTTATATATTAAAGAATCTATCCAGGCTTATGAAATAAAATTAGAAAGAGAAGCAGATTGCGAAGAAGCTGTTTGGTGTAACACAGTTACAGGAAATTAACGTTAACAGATGGGTTAGTTTATCGAAGTCCAAACATAAGCAAAGAAGAGAATAAAAAAATACAAAACGCTATAAGGGAAGTAAGCAAACGGGACTATATTATTATGGGGGATTTTAACCAAGGGCATATACAATGGAAATCTCTACAGAGTATGGGGAGTGAGGACCACAAGTTTTTAGTTTTACTTCAAGATACTTTCCTTTCTCAACATGTGCTAGAACCAACCAGGGGTGAGAATGTGTTAGACATAGTTTTGTTCTCACAGAATGAATTAGTTGACAATGTCAGGATATGTGAGCCACTGGGGAATAGTGATCACAACCAGATACATTTTACCATCAAAGTAAAATCAGAAAGGAATAGTAAAAAGCAGTATAGGAGAAATTTCCACAAAGGAAAGTATAAGGACATGAGGAAATATTTAGCAAAGATAGACTGGAATAACACACTGAAAAATAAGACAGCAACAGAATGCTGGAATATATTAAAGAGTGAAATTAAGTGCATAGTCGATAAATTTGTACCCTTCAAAAAACAATGGAAACGGTCCAAAAAGAAACACTTATCGAAAGAAGCCATTAGAAAAATTAAGTATAAACAAATGATGTGCAAGTCATATAGATGTACTGGAAATGATAAAGACTACAACAGTTATAAAGGATCACTTAACCAAGCTACAGCTGAAAATAGAAATTCAAAGAGAAGCTATGAATAACAATTAGCTAGTAATATAAAACATGACAGCAAGAGTTTTTATGCATATGTTCAAAGGAAACAGAAAGGTCAAGATAAGGTCGGTCCTCTAGAAGAGTGCTGGAAATATAATTTCAGAGGGATTCTTAATGGCAGAAGACTTTAGTTCAGTGTTTACCAGAGAAGATATTAGTTCACTGCCAGTACCAGAGGCTAAGTTCAAGGGGGCAGATTCAGACTATTTAGGACAATTAATTGTAACCCCGGAAATGGTAGCTAAGAAAATTAAGGCTATGAAGGATAATAAATCACCTGGAGTGGATGGGATTCCGCCCAAACTACTATTGGAAATTGTAGAACAAATTAGCATACCGCTTGCAACAGTTTTCAATTTGTCATTAGAAGAGGGAGTGATTCCTTTAGAATGGAAAGAGGCAAACATTATACCGTTATTTAAAAAAGGTTCGAGAAACAAGTCAGAGAACTATAGACCAGTGAGTTTAACATCAGTGATTTGCTAATTATTAGAAAGACTAATTAAAGATCACATGGTGGATTTTCTTGTTAAACATAACTTAATAAACCCATCTCAACATGGGTTTTTTAAAGCGAGGTCATGCTTAACAAATATGTTATGTTTTTTGGAAGACATCACTAAGTGGGTAGATGAGGGATCACCAGTAGATATTGTCTACTTAGATTTTCAAAAAGCTTTCGACAAACTACCACATCAAAGATTACTGCTTAAACTAAAGGCTCATGGCATAGGAAATGGTATAATAAACTGGATCGAAAAATGGCTGATTGACAGAAGACAACGTGTAGTAGTTGATGGGGAGGCTTCAAACTGGAAATCAGTATTGAATGGGGTACCACAGGGATCAGTACTATGACTTATATTATTCTTAATATATATCAACGATTTGGATGATGAAATAACAAGCAAGGTGATACAAAAATGTTTAGAAGGATTGGAAATGTAAATGCCTCCACACAGGACATGGGAACGAAGAGGTAGAATATACAATGGGGGGTACTGTACTAAGTACTATTGTAAAAGAAAAGGACTTAGGGTTAACCATTAGTGCTGATATGAAGGTTTCAGAGCAGTGCGGAATTGAAACTTCAAAGGGAAATCAAATCCTTGGATTAATTAGGCGAAACATAACGTATAAGGAAAAAGAGTTAATAATACCGCTGTACAAAACAATAGTTAGGCCTCATTTAGAATATTGTATTCAAGCATGGAGGCCATATCGCAGGAAGGACATAGATATGCTAGAAAGAGTGCAGAGGAGAGCAACTAAAATTATACCAAAACTGAGGGATCTTAGTTACGAAATACGCCTAAAAAAATGCGGATTAACAACACTAGAGACCAGGAGATTGATAGGAGATCACAATGGTTATGAAAATATTGATAGAAATATTTTTTTCTCAGTTAACAAAGATAGAAGGACTAGAGGACATGAAGTTACATTAGCAAAGGAGCAGTGTAGATTAGATATAAGAAAGTTCTCATTTTCACAAAGGACTGTAAATGAATGGAACAGATTATTTGCTGATTGTGTGGGTGCTAGTAGCGTGAATATGTTTAAAAATAAAATTGACACATACCTCAGAAGGGCGGGATACACATAGATAAAAGGGTCAGACTCTCGGTAAGCCAAAGGGCTTCCTTGTCCACCTGTCACCTAGAGTTAATTCTCTGGGTGGCAATCTTGTTAAATCTCTTGTTAAATATAATATAATAACTTAATGTTAATATATAGATCACTTTATGAAATATCCTGCCCAGTTAAAACTATAAAAGTAAATAGTAAATATATTAAAAGAGAGCCCTGGGTAACATCTGGCATTTTAGTTTTTAAATAAACAAAGACAAATTACTCCGCAAAAAGATAATAAGCCCAATCCAGCGAGAGAGAATGCTTATAAGGTATATTGTAGACTGTTTAAAAGATCAATAGAGCAGCAAAAACTAAGTATTATACTGAAATACTCGAAGAATGTAAACATGCATCAAAGAAACATGGACCATACCGAGGAAGGCAATATTTAATAAAAAAACAGAGCTTCCAATTACCTCAAACTTTCATTGTAAAAGGAGAACAAGTATCTAACTCTGCTTTTATTGCTGAAGAATTTAACAATTTCTTTGCTGATATAGGTAAATCATTGAGTGATTCAATACCTCCTCTCACAGCCTCATTTCATGCGCATCTAAATACACTATCCTGTAAACTTAAAGGCATTGCAGATGCAAATGACAAAACCACCAAAGACATTACTTTGGCTGTGTTTCTCGACTTATCTAAGGCGTTTGATACAATTAACCATGACATTTTGTTGTATAAGTTAAATCATTATGGTATCAGAGGAATAAGTAATAGATGGTTTGCCAGTTACCTCTCTAATCGTAAACAATATACTGAAATAAATAACGTCAAATCTCCACTGATCAATATAACACAGGGAGAACCACAGGGATCCATATTAGGACCTGTGCTTTATCTAATTTAAAATTAAACTGATTAAATGAAAATCTATCTTTGTTTGTAAGTCTATTACCGTTTTTTATACTACTTTGTAAACCAAGTAAAAATGTTATGATCGCGTCTCTATTCATTTACATATATTTTAATGGATCAAACTTCTCAGTTTGTTGCCATATATCACCAGCAGCAGCACATATTACATGTTAAATAATACTCCGGTTTAATATTATATAGTACAGAGGTGGGCTGGTGATGAATTTTAGTGACTTGTTTAACATGATTTTGATGACTGTTGTGATTGTGATTTAGTAATCATAGAGTAATGATAATTTGCTTTAAATGGTCCCACTGAAAGACGGCTTTTAGCCAAGTGACATCCATACAATGTAACACATTTCCACTCGTAAGACATGTATGTGTTAACTGTATGTTACGTTGTTTTGTTATAACAACAGACAGACAGACAGACACAGAGATTTATTAAGTAGATGTATTATTAACACATCATATTAACACATCATATTGCAGCAAGTTAACTGAGACGCCCCATTAGACAGACCAGAATATTGTGATATAAGGAAGTGATTAAGAGATCAAAAGCACTTCAGTATTGACCCTCTGAACTTGCAAACAGCTGCTGAAGACAGAGCCCCTGGTGAGCCATTCTTACTGGTGGTTGCGCTATCGACATCAAAATGTATCGAACAAACCAGGAGATCAAGTGTGTGTGTGTCACGCTGGCAATTTACGAAGGTGAAATTAAGCAGCCAAGACAGTGAAGATGTCCTTGTTGTCAAATTACCTCATCATGACAGACTTTATGTAGCGTGACAATGTTTGGGTGTCCCTGACACAGCCGAAGCATGTGGACCTCTCGACTACAGTCAATACGTCGACTGACAATCTTCACTGCGTACTCCTTGCCCGTCTGCTTGTGTCGACACTTCCTGGAAACACAGACCAGTCCGCAGTTACTGTACAATCTGCAAATTTGTAGGGATCGTACATGTCATTAATATTTAATTAAATCAAAAATTTGTTTCATTGTGTGGGTTAGTATCTGTATTGCTTGGCATCATATATATATCGAAACAAAAACTGAATTTTATTTTCTGACTGCTAGACTTTTGCTACGTGCTTCATGTTTATCTGCCTTTAAACAAGTCTGACAACATGTCATGGGCTTTACATGCAACAGAACGTTTGTTTGATCATTTGACCGATCCGGC